>VDFB02048505.1:0-94167 GCA_007258455.2 Sequoia sempervirens
GCATGTCTGGAGATTCCTTCTGGGTTTTCAGAGACCTTCGCGGTGGTGTAACATGCAAAGCGAGATGACAATTTTCAGAGTTCAGCCTTCAGAGGCTATTTTTAGGGTTTGCATGTCAGGATTTTCTTTGCATGTTTGCATATTCCTTGTGGGTTTTTTGAGAGCTTCGCGATGATATGACATGCAAACAAAGATAATCACTCCTTCAGCAACTTACTATTTTTAGCAGATACATTTTGGCGGCCGCTTCCTAGCACTTCAGAATCACGAACTGATCGCAATGCAACAAAAACGAGGACAAACAGAGGTCATTTGATACGCATGCAAGACCAATTAGGGTTTCTAGCTTCGGGACCCAAAAAGAGGCGTAAAAAGTCATAATTTTTGAAAACCGATGTATACCACCGCGATCAACATCTCTCAAGCTATCTGCTGATAAAATTTGAAGGCAAACGGAGCACTTACTATTTATAGTAAGTCATTTCAGAAACAGGCTAAAAATAGAAAGCCAGCAACAGGCGCCGATGTCAACAGGCAAGTCACATGGTGAGGAGCGCGTCATTCAAATTTCAAGTCAAACGGAGTTGTGGAAGTCTCAAAAGCAAGCAGTTACTATAAATAGTAAGCCACCTCCAGAAACATGCTATAAATAGCAGGTCAGCGCAAGGCATCAACAAGTACAGGTCAAGCAAGTGATGAAGACACTATGGCGCGAATTTAAGATCAAACGGAGTTGCAGAAGATGGAAAATCAAGCACTTACTATTTTTAGCAGGCCTGTGCAAAAGAATTAGGGTTTCCTAAAATCGAGGGCGGAACAGGACAGTAGTGCAAAAGCGGCATCTTGCCACTGTCGTTATACCTCAGGCATTTAGTACATGAAATTTGAAGGCATTCTGAGCAGTTGCTATTTTTAGCAGGTTGCTAAAAATAGCAGGTACAGGCAAACATCAGACACTAGCACCTTAACCACGTCCCGGGGTGCGAAACAAAGCAAAATCAATCTTCCTGGAGTCAGAAGTCAGTTGAAAGCATGAAATTCGAGGAACTTTCTAAAAATAGAAAACCAGGGCGAATTAGGGTTAGTAGGAGAAAATCACCCTAAATTTGGCAAAAGGGCATGAAATTCGAGAAAACTGATAAATTTTCAAGTCCAGCATCAAAGCTTGGTTTAAAAGGCCAAAGACAAATGAAAACTTTCTAAGTGTTTGAAGAATGGAAGTTCACCCTCCTAAATGCGCCCCCAAACTTGGAGAGGACCTTGAAAATATTCTAAGCGTTCAAATTTGAAGCATACCCCTCCAATTGCCCCCTTGAAGTTCTAACTTGGAGAGTGGACTTTAAAAAATTTCTAAGTCATTGAATTTGATGCTCAGGGGGTCAAATGCGCCCTTGGAGGGAAAGTGGCATTAAAATTTTTTCTAAGTATACAAAATTTGAAGCAGGACCCTCCAAATGCGCCCAGCTTCAAGAAAGAGATGGAAAATTCTCTAAGTGGTTGAAAGTGAAAGTATAGGGGATGAAATGCGCCCCACCTTGCCAAGGTAGTATGGTAGCTAAAAGTGTGCTAAAGTGTTGAAAATTGGAAGTGAAAGGGCTTATTTGCGCCCAGGCTGGAGGATGAAGTCAGAAATGTTTCTAAGGCATTGGAACTAGAAGTTCATGTTGTCAGGGGTGCCTTAGCCCAAGGAGGGATGTTGAGTGGAGAGTAAAATTATTCTAAGTGACTAAAAATGAAAGTGCAACCTCCTAAATGCGCCCAAGGTAAAGAGGGGCCTCTAAATTTTGTTGTCATCAAATTAAAAGCTCACATGGTTATTTGCGCCCTAGGCTTGAAGGAGGAGTTGGAAAAATGTTTAAAGGTCACAAATTGAAAGTTCAATGTGCTAAATGCGCCCACCAAGCTAAGAAGAGGTTAGAAAATGTTCTAAATTTGAAGCTTGACCCTTGGCTTGCGCCTTGACTTTGAAGGGGAGTAAAGAAATTCTCCAAGTGTTTAAAATGGAAGGTGACCCTCCAATATGCGCCCATGCTTATGATGGTGAGCTGAAAAACACCCAAATTGGAAGCTTGACCAAGCAAATGCGCCCAGCAAGGAGATGACTTAGAAAATTTTCTAAGTGTGAAAAATTTGAAGTAGAGAGGTTCAAATGCGCCCTTCAAAAGGATCAGTTCAAAATTTTTCTAAGGCGAGATTAAAATTAGAAGCAAGCACCTCCAAATGCGCCCTTGGGAAAGGATGAAAACAAGTTGGTGAATTTGATCAAGTGATGGAAAATGAGACTTCAAGGGGCTAAATACGCCTAAGTCATGGGGGTGGAGGTGAATTTTCCTAGGTAAGTGAAAGTTGAAGTTTGCCATGTTGAATGTGCCTAGCTTAAAGAGGGTATTATCAAAGTTGGAGAATTATCTAAGGCAATTAAAATAGAAGCTCTACCCATGAATTGCGCCCAAGATGAGAAGGAAGTCAAGGAATATTTTCTAAGTGTTTGTAAATGGCAAGCACCTCCATATGCGCCTATGCAAAGTGATGAATGTTTTTCCTAAGTATTAATATTTAAAGTTTCACTTCCTTAGGAAAAAAACACCTAACTTGAAGGATTAATGAAGTTATCTCAGGAATGAGTAAAAATGGGTGAGAAGAAGTCGAAAGATGTCAGCTTCACAAGAATAGTTAAAAGTTTTCAAGTCAGAGCAAGGAAATGCGCCTGGAGTTGAAGAAATGGATTAAATTTTGTTGAAAATTAATTTTCTAAGGTTCAAAAATTCAAGAAAATTAAATGAACCCGTTCGTTGTGTACCCATGAATTCGACAAGTTCTGAAAAAAAATTTCTTCTGGGTATTGGAGATCTTCGACAAGGAGTGGATTTCAAGGTCCTCTGCACTTCGCCAAGGCTTTCAAGATGGAGATTTTGATGGGCACTGGAATAATGAATTTCCTAAGTAAAAGTTTGAAAAAATTTCTAAGGCAGGGAATAAATGATGTTTTTGAAGATAAAATGCCTCGGCGGATGAATTTTAAGTCGATTGCCTAGGTGAATTTGATTGAATTCTTCGTGGGACTAATCTTCCAAAGTCAGGGATGAATGAAATTGAGTATCAGAGCTCCAGCTGGTGAAGTGAATTCCTTGAAGATGATGCAGTTGAAGCTAACACTCTCGAAAGATGATTTTAAAAGTGCATCTCTTAAATTCTCCCTTTGATGATGAAATTTTTTGCGTAGATGTTATATGCCCCAGCCTATAGATGTTGAAAAATCATGAAGAAAGCAAGCTTGGCTAGAGAAATGTTTCGGAGATCGCTCAAACCTCAAAGATCGGAGCATGAAAATCTAGGAGGAATGTCGAGACTAAATGGTGGTGAATTGAGGAGATGAAGTGAATACTTGGAGGAAATGGCTAAGTGTTGGAATAACCTAGTATGTTCCCAACCCAAGTGACAATGAAGAAGTGTTTTCAAAGCGCAAGATGGAGGAAAATGGAAACCCAAGCAATTCAAAGTTGAAGAACAACATCAAGGAGGAAAATCATCGTCGAGCAGGAAAAAGAAAGTTGTAGGCTTGATGTTCAAAAATTTGAAATAGTGGCAACCTGACTCATCCGATTTACGGTCAAGAAGAAGATCAAGAGCAGTGTGAACGCGTTTCCAGACGAGAATCTTTTGGAAGATGGACATTAATGGCTCATTTTTTGGAAGATGGACATTAATGGCTCATTTATTACCCCACTCCTCTTGGTGGCGGTTTTTAGGGTGAATCTTGTTTAGGGCTGAGGTGGCACAATCTGGGCCATCCAACCAATTGTAATCTGAGCCGTCTGTTGGACTTGGCTGGCTATAAAAGGGGGAGTCCCTCTTCATTTGTACATTCATGAGACAGTAGAAAAAAGTAGAAGTTAGAATAGAGAGACAAATTAGAAGTAGCTTAGTATAGATTGATAGAGTAGTTGAAGAAGAAGGAAAGTTTTTCCTTAAAACTTTGTAAAAAATTGTTGTGAACACTCTCCCAATAAAAAGAATTTTCATTGATGATGAATTTCGTCTTTTGTTGTGAGTAGCTAGCAAGGTTTCTTCGTCCTTCCGATTCGAGTAGTGACTTAAAGTAGAATAAGTTTCATTTCATGCAAGTAGTAGATAGTAATTGTGGAATGTGGTCTTCAATTTGAGCAAACTTCGTCTATCCATACCACTAGTGTGTTCGCTGATGGTAATGCGCCTTGTGTGGTCAACTGGAATATCATGTACTTAACTTCGATCATGATTTGTATGTTTATATGCGTCATTGTGATGGTATTTTCATGCTAAGTTGTGATCCGAACACCTTGAGCTACTCCTTTGAAGATTGCACCGGTTCTGTGGAGGCTGTCCGAAGCGAGGCAAAGCAGAGCCTGGTTGAAGCTTGTGAGAATTGATCACCATGTCCACGCCTTAGAATAGATTAGAGCTCTCTAAACCCTGCATTTTAAATTCAGTACTTTTCAAGTTAGTTTAGGAAACAAGAACTTCATAGACCAATCTTTCGAGCATTTGAATTCCTTTCTCCGCCGTTGAACAATTCCGTAAGTCCCCTTGAAATACCAGCAAATCACATCGAGCCAACTGAGACTATTTTCATTGAAGGAACCTTGGAGTTGAATGCACGAACTCTCTCGCAATCTTAGCGTGCTGGATACTTTGATCAAGAGAGGATAGGGTAGCCGTTGGCGATTTTATTCTACGTTGGTGCGGTCACAAAAAACACATCAACAGGTCCGTGGAACCAGGAGGATGCAGTGGCGGAAGTGAACGCGGGGTTCACACGTCGGGTGGATGCTGAGACTTGGTTGCAGGAAAACAACGCAACGACGAATGACAAAGGGAAATCCGCGAACGCGGGCCCGCGAGGGCCGACGTACGCCGAGGCGAAAAGTCAAGGGAAACCCGCAAGTGCAAACGACTTGGTGAAACTTTGATGGGTGAATTTGGCCAAGGGGATTTTGATCGTTTTGAGGCTCATGACCGTCTTGGGCTTGGAAACAGGGGTGCACAATGCAAGACAAAAACAAAACAGCCTGTCGGGAGCAGAAACGACCCGCAAGGAGCGAAAAAAAGGCGGGGTGTGTGCACAAAACATGCAAAACAAATATGATTATTGGTATGGTTGTACCATTTATTTAATCTAGCCAACCAAATTATAATTTTAGGATTATTCTAAACACATTGATACTTGCAATAATATATAAATGTATATATTTTTTTTGTATTTTTAAATATGTTGGAACTTGCAATAACCTATAACTCCCAGTAAGCACAAAGTTGACCTCTTTATGAAGCAAACACAAAGATTTAAAAGTTTTGTCTTCCAATTCCTAGTTTATTCGAGAAGGTTTTCATCCTCAAGGTAAAGTTGAACCAAAGCTCCACAAATAAGGGTTTTTGAAAATTGGTAATGATAGAATGAATTCTCTTTTTCCAATAATTGTTTTTTAATCCTTTTCCATCCAACCCTAAAAGTAATTAAAAAATATTTTTTATTTGAATATTCATCTTTTTCCATCTTATAATTATAAATTATCTTTTTAAATAATTTAATATAAGTCGTCTTTTAATTTATCACTTTTTGTTAACTTAAATATTTAACCATTTAATAATTTAATTCTTTTTTCGTCCCACCACCAAAGTTACAAAATATATATAAAAACCCAAACATGAATTCTAACCAACTACCAATACCTTAAGTGCATAGGAAATCAAATTATATGAACTATGAAGGTTGGTGCTCTCCCATGATGATGAACTCCAAGAAGTGTGCAGTGTTCCTAAAATGTTGGATCCATACACATAAAGTACCATTGTACTCATCTTGACTCTAGGAGCTCTTTGCCACTATCAGAATACCTTTTCAATAAAGTTAGTGCTCTCTAAGAAAGGTGAAGTTTACAAAAATGTTTGGATGGACCGAGAAAGGTATGTTCCACTAAGAGTCCATCCAACACTATTACAAGGGGGGCAAACTTAAATTTGATCCCATTTGGGAGGTCATTGGTAGGAGGTGGACCAATCAACTCCACCAACTCATCTATGTTGTAGGGTACTGTTGATGTGTTTTTTGTGACCGCACCAAACAGCAGAACGAAATAGTTTAGGGCTACTCCATTCTCTCTTGATCAAAGTATTCCGTGTGCTAAGATTGCGAGATAGATCACACGTTCAACTCCAAGGTTCCTGAAGTGAGAATAGGCTCAGTTTGGCTCGATGCGATTTGCTGGTATTTCAAGGGGACTTACGGAATTGTTCGGCAGCAGAGAAAGGAATTCAAAGGCTCGAAAGATTTATCTATGAAGTGTGAGTTACCTATTCTAACCGGAAAGTGCTGAATTGAAATGAGTTGCAGGGTTTAGAGAGTCTAAATCTATTCTAAGGCGTGGGATATGGAGCTTGACTTCAGCAAACTTCAACCAAACTTCGCTTTGCCTCGCATTGGACAGCTTCCACGGAGTCGGTGCAATCTTCAAGGGAGATGACTAGAGATGTTCAAACCACCACTTGACATAAAGATACCATCACAACGACGCATACCATTATTCAAACTGTGATTGAAGTTAAGTACATGATATTCCAGTTGACCACACAAGGCGCATTCACCATCAGCAAATACACTAGTGGTATGGATAGACGAAGTTGCTTAGATCAAACACCACATTCCACAACTAACATCTACTTGCATGGAATGAAAGTTATACTATTTTGAACTACCATTTGAATCCGAAGGACGAAGAAACCTTGCTAGCTACTCGCAACAAAGACGAAATTCATCATCAACGAAAAACTCTTTTATTGAGAGAGTGTTCACAACAATTTCTTACAAAGTTTTCAAAGGGAAAACTTTCCCTCTTCTGCAACTACACTATCAATTTATACTAAGCTACTCTAAGCTATCACCTAGTTGTCTCTCTACTCCGACTTCTACTCTAATTCTACTATCTACTTAGTTACAAATGAGGGGGACTCCCCCTTTTATAGCTAGCCAAGTCCCAAAAGACGGCTAGGGTTACAATCAATAGAGCTGCCAGAATCGCGCTACCTCAGCCCTAACCCTAAACTGCTCGAATAGGGAGTGGTACATTAAATGAACCAAAGATTCCCACTCACTCCCAAAAATAGCAAAGGCAATAAATGCCCACAATCAGTCTTCTAGAAGATTCCGCTTGTAGACGCGTTCGCACTATCCTTGATCTTCTTTGTTGCTCTTCAACTTCTTTTGTCACTTGAGCTAACACTTAGCCAATTTCTTGCAACTTTTTCTTCCTTCGAGATTGAAACTCATAACTTTATCTTCTCCTAAGGCTGTAATATCATCGCAGTTTCACCACTTCCGCATCGCTCTGCCTCGACATTCCTCCTGCAAAACAAGTGAGGAGAAGAGTATTAGGACACTTCATAATATAAATTCAACTACTTACCTGATTTTCACGCTCTAACTTCCAAGCGTCAACTTCTGCTTTCTTCATGATTCTTCATGCCTTAGCTAGATTTTCAACCCATCCTCCTCAAGGGCGTATCATCTTTGACAATACTAACTTCAACCCATCTTCAAGAAATTCATTTCAACTGGTTGGAGCTCCCATTACACTTTGATTTTATTCATCTCTCGTCAGAAAATTATCTTCATGAAGAACTTCTTGAGCAAATCTAATTCCAGTGCCTTGCAAACTCATCCGGCCGAGGCATTTTATCTTGAAGACACATTTTCTTCACATTTGCCTTAGAAAATTTTCTCAAATTTCCTTAGGAAAAACTCACCGTGCCCATCCTAAATCTCCATCCCAAGGCCGCAATGGGCATGGAAGACTTTAAAATCAGCTCCTTACTCCATAATCTTCAATACCTTAAGAAAATTTCCTTTGAGAACGCTGACATGAACTCATGGGTGCATGACTAACGGTTCATTTGATTTCTTGAATTTTGAACCTTAGAAAATTATTTCTCAGGAAATTTAAACTATTCTTCACATCCGGTGGAAGATTTCTTTGTGTGCTCAATTTGAAAATTCATTTATCAACCTCAGTAACCTGCATTCTTGACTTCACCGTGCAATTCAAATTCCGAAGCCAGGAAAATTCACTACTTCACCAGACTTAGGCGCTTCCTAAGGGAGAAAATACTTCCGTCTTTAGAATTTTTTTTTTTTGAATCACTTAGCATTCTCAAAAATTTCCCTTACAAAATTTTATTCATTCCCCATCACTCACTGTAGGGAAAATTTCCATTTTGCTTCGCAGATTGAAAAACATTTATTTGAAGCTCAAACGCCTTAACAATATTTTATTTTTCTTCACTTAACATCTTAGGCGCATATTGTGTGTGAAGAAGGATATTTACTTTGTGCTAGAAGTCTTTACTTCCAACGCCTAGGTAACACATCCATCACCTTGCAATATTTTCTAGCACACTTCACCTTGAGCGCATACCACTTAGAGAAATTTGAAATCACGTCTAGCATATTATCTCACACATATCACCTTGGCCACGCCTTAGGAAAAATTCTCCAACATCACTTACCACCTTAGGCGCATTTGGGGCTTGAAGAAGAAAAACGCCTAGCATTTACCAAGCTCTCACCACGCCTTAATCACATTTCACCTCATTCACCAGCTTCATTTACTTTTAACCTCAATCAATGATTTAGGCATGCAAGAGGGATGACCTTTCAACTTCACTTTTTTGTCTTGACATGCATGCATTTGGGCGCATTCCACCTAGGAGGAGGATGAAAACGTTTGACTTCTTTGACCATTTGCCTTTTGGGCGCATTTCTACCCAGGAGGAGGACGAGTTTGCCTTAGAATTTTTTTTATGTTTCTTACTAGCATGTGGGCGCATTTTGAAGGGGGTGGAGGATAAACCTTGACACTTAGAAATTTTCCATGCTATCAACATCCTTTGGGCGCATTTTGGCCTAGCTACAGGATGAAAAGCATTGACCTGTTTGACTTTCTTAAGATGGGCGCATTTTACCCCCTGAGCAGGATGAAACTTAACACTTAGAAATTTTTAGCAACTTGCCTTCAAGGTGGGCGCATTTAGCCCAGGCAGGTGGATGGAGTTTTTTTTGACTTAGAAATTTTCTTAGCCATTTGTGCTTGAGGGCGCATTTTGCTATGCCTGCAGGATAAACGTGTTGACTTTCCTTTGACTTTTTCCTTCTTGGGCGCATTTTGGCCCTGCGGTGGTGGACGAGTTTTTGTAACTTAGAATTCTTTCATGCCTCATCACCATGATTTCTCACATGGCCGGCAGGATGAAGTTTCATACTTAGAAATTTTTCTATGCTTTCTCCAAATTTTCATGCCCTGCTATTTATAGTAAGTCCTCTCAATTTTGCACTTCTGAAGCTCGAACGGTTGAAATTTGGCGCAAGATCAGACCTCATAACCTTGTTATCCTGTCGACACTGCCATTTTTAATCACCCTGCTATTTTTAGCATGTTTCTGAAGGTAGTTTACTATAAATAGTAAACTCTTGTTTCTGGTAGCTCCATTGCTCTGATCGAGTTGAAATTGGAATGAGGCACTCCCCACCACGTGACTTGCTGGCTGACACTGACGCATGCAGCCGATTTACTATTTTTAGCATGTTTCCAATTTGACTTACTATAAATAGTAAGTGCTCCGCTTGACTCGAATTTCACCGCCAGATAGCTCGAAGATGTCACCGCGGTTTACACCGGATTTCAAAAATTCCACCTTTTATGCCCTTTTGGGTCCCGGCCGGAAACCCTAATTTGCTCGCATGCATATCAAATGATCTCGCTTGCTCTCAAGCTGTGGCATTGCGATCAGCTCAGGATTCTCAACCGCCGAGGTGGTCAGCCGACACACCTCGCTAAAAATAGCAAGTTCCTTATCGAGGAGAGCTCAAGGCTTGCATGTCACACCATTATGAGGTCTTGAAACCCATCGAATCATCCGGCTAATGCAAAGAAACCTCGACATGCAAACCCTAAAATAAAATTTCTAAGACCTAATTCAAAAGTTGTCACTACGGTATGTTACATCATCGCTAAGGTCTTGAAAAACCTAGAAGGAATATCCAGACATGCAAAGAAAAACTCTGCATCTGAACCTTGAAATTTGTCCTGGAAACTTGACTGCTAAAAATAGTAAGTTGTCTGTTCTCGCTCAAATTTTTGCACGCGAGTAGCCCGATGTATTCTGAATGCAGTGTGACTGTCTGAATCTCAAAAATGCTGACGAACTGCCCGGAATTTCACACTTACTAAAAATAGTAAGTACCTCAGAATTTGATGAAATTTTGCTGAGAGCCTGTTGGAAGCATATTGACAACAAAGTTAGTCTCAATCTTCAATTTATTCACTTTATTTGACTTTAAGTTGGTTGGAAAGATGGAAACCCTAATTCTCAGACTTGGTCAATTTCATGCTTAAACTCAAAGACGGGCGCAATCCCGGTAAGACAGACAGAACGAGAGAGAGACAACAACAAAAACAAACCAACACCAAACCAAAAGCAAAGCCAAAATTAGGGGGTCCCCATTTGCAATGGGGCGATGTGTGAAAAACGTCACAACAGGTACTTCCTCAACCTCAGTTTTTTTATTCAGAGAGCTTCCTAGATCCTAATGGAGAGGTTATGGAGGGAGACATGACATGCATTGAGAGGATGACACTTGAGGTTGAGGTGAGAGACCTCATTGTTCAAGAATTTCAGAATTACAAGACTAGTAGGGGTAAGCTCTTTTCTTTGGCATTAGCTATCCGAGGAAGAACCACTCAGTCACAAGATAACAAAAATTGGAGTCTTTACATCACATGCATCTTACAAGTTACAAACTTCAAATTTACAACTATTGATAAAATATGGTTTGCTTATTAACTCTTGAATATCTTATTTTATAGGTTCTTGGTGGGTAGATTGGGGTGCAAATATCCCAAATTTTCAAAGATTAGCGCTTCGCATTTTGTGTCATCTTGCTATGAGTGCAACTAGAGTTTGTTTGAGGCCATTCATGGCGAGCACTTAGTTATACTGAGGGAGGGGAGGTGAATCAATATATGATAAATTTTTTATTTCTCTACTTTAATCAAACACGATAAAATACTTAAGTAATATCTAACAATTTAGAGCAAAGAGACAACACACAATTTTATGTGGAAACCCTTGCGGGAGAAGACCACGGCAAAATATTGTGTATATATTATTTTGATCTTCTTATACTTCTTGTAGGCTCCAACCTGCTTTACATACAATTCATTTATCGTGAGCATCAACCCATGGGAAACTCCAATCCCCACTTACAAAATCAAAGGCACCAACCTACTAGAGACTCCAATCTCTACACAAACTGAGCTCCAACCCAGTAAGAGGCTTCAACCTATTAATTCTTCTATAGCTGATATGAATAACTCCTTCACACAAATCTGATCCAAATCTAATCACTCTCTTCCTTCCCAAATCTGATTATTGTCATGCACCAATCTTTCTCACAAATCTGATTACAAATATAAATATTGCAATGTATTCACTCACAAATCTGATCACAATGATGCATTGCTTCCACAAATATTTGTGCCTTAAGGTCAACTCTAATTTCGCTTACAAATCGACTCTCAAATTATGCATCATATATTCTTCTCTTCACAACATCAATACTCTCTTCGTATATTCTGATATAAATCTGAATTACACTTCATATTTTTTTCTTTGGATCTGCTTTATTCCTTTTCACATGTCAGATTAAAAAATAGTCTTTATATCCAATTATCCTTGCTTTTATACCCATCACACCTCTTCTTTGAAAGGAGGCGATTCATTAAAGAGTGGCGACTTCTTGGGGGGAGTCGACCTCTTCAAATAAACTTATTTTATTTTAATTTAACTTCTCTTATAATGAGTTGGCCATATTTTCTTTCTAACAATGAATGCTATCATCAAAGGAATTGGCCTTAGTTTAATTTACTTTATTTTAACTTGCCTTATGAGGGTCGACCATCTAAAGAATTGGATCTTGTTTTAGTGCTGCCTTGTCTTCTCTAATCATTATACTAAATGAATGATAATCGCTGCTTGTTGTACCCAAACCAAATTTTTTGCTTCATTAAGGCATTTTGCATTTTAAAGTCTAAACCTTGCTAAAATGTTGTAAAATACCGTTTTGGGCGATATCAAGCATGGAGTTTTTGTCAATAGTTTGTCAGTCAAAGTCAGTTATATTGGTCAAACCTGAAGCAGAGACTCAAAATGAAGATTTTCACAATGGAGGAGCAGCTCACGACGGCATTTCATATTGCAAACGGTCATTTCAATGATCGAAACAGAGTTTTCAGTGATCAAATCATGGAGATTTTTCAGAGGAAAAGCCTCAAAGTGCAAGTATAGTTCAGGGGCGCCCAGTTTTTTGGAGGTCAAGATCTTGTCTAAAGTGCTCAAGCATCCAGTCAATCTCTTCAGAATCAGCCTGGCTATCCGTCGAGTTATCCAGCGAGGCGTTCCGAGACTCACAGTTCCAGTTATTCACGACAGAAGGTAAAATCCCTAAATTTTAGGAGATGGAAATTTTGCTCTTTTCAGGCAAAAGCGCGCCTCTAGCTTGAGGGTGCCCATTTCAAGGCAGGGGTAAAACTCGTCAGTTTCAATACCGAATGCAGTCAATTGGTTGCCACTAGTCTCATTATCCGGACGGATATCAAGCAAAGCCATCCGATTTCTGAGTCCAAAGTGTCACGTCCAAAGATCACTAAAATGGAAGCTATGTTTTGAGCTCCGCTTATGTTCGCGTAAGTGTAGCCAGCTGGCTTAAAGGACCTCCGTGATGGCAATATTTTGCGCATAAAGTCTTCACGACATCAGTAGTATTCTTGCCTAGCTCCGCGATGCATCATTCAGCTTGTCGATCCGACGTTCCTGGTGGTCGTGGTGGAGATTCTACTAAGCACGTAATTTTACGGGCGGAACCAACAAATGGTTTTCAGTGCATTTTCATAGTCTTAAGGCGCCTAGCCTTTAGACTGGTCAGATGAGCCCGTTCGCGTTCGAAGTCTTCACGACTATTGAGCGTAATCAATTTATCTTTCCAATGAGCATAGCCGCCACTCTCAAGATTTGCGTCAGCCAGGCAAGTAGGTCTTTGTGTCATACTCACAAAGAGAAGGACGCCTGAAAATGACTAAGTCTCCATAAAAGAATTTATTTTAGTGTAACACGACCGAGTTTTGAGGTCTTAGAAGCAGTTTTCTTGCCTCGTCACCTCCAGTGACTTCTCTTAAGGGCCCTCCTGGTTGTCCGTTAAAACAGATAATGCCTGAATCGGGTCATCCCAGCTCCAGATATCAACTGACAAAGTAGGGTGTTTTTGATGACGTTTGATTTTCGTCAAAATGACAAAAGTGCAACCTTGAGCCAGGGGCGCTTTTCTTTTTAAGGCCCTTAACACAGCTTTTAGCTGTCGTGCATACAGTCATTAGATGCAGAATATCTCCAGTCATGCCGTGAGCTTCGTTTCATATCAGCAGGGTTCACCATTCGCCGTCGGCAGCCGTTTGAAGTGTCAGATGGCAGTTTAGGAAAATGGCTAAGTCGGGAACCCGTAAAGCAATTTAATCAAGTGCACCTAATTTTTAAGGGTCAAACGATGGATTTTGGTAAATTGTGTCTCCCCACAGACATTTCTTCCTTGTTCAAAGAGGGTTTTCCGTTGATTATCTCAGACGGGCCCAAGATTCTACCATCCCGAACCAAATGGTCAGTTAGTTACCGCGACAAGGTCAAGGCCATTAAATAGGGAGTTAGTAAAATTATATCCTCGGTAAAGGACGCTTATATGCTCATGGATGATTCTTTAACCAAGAAAGTCAAAAAGATGAATCTCAGAGCTTCAACCAGCTTGTCAACTGAAGTTCGGAATATGCTTGTCTATAAATAGCATTTTCTATTTTTGGCGCCATTGCATGATAATAATTATTTTATTATTATTTTCAAATTTGAACTTCAGCTAGTGGCAGTCGAACTAAAGAGCAACCAATCAGAGGCTTTCTATTCTGGTTAGGGTTTGTGAATTCTTGCAGTTGCTAAGTGGTGCGAATTTATTATTATTTATATGTGACGCCATCTTCATTGTTCTTCACAAGCTTTCAAAGAGAATTCGTATTTCTCAAGAGCAAAATCAATCTTGAATGAAATTCGTATTTTTCTAAAGGCAAATTCATCTTCAAAGGAAAAATCGAATTTTATTAATTGTTCAAAGTAAATTCAAGAGCAAAATCGTATTTCTTCAGAAGAGCTAAGTGGCGCACATCTTCAAGGCAATTCGCAAATCTTCAAAGGCATATTCAATATTTTAAAACAATTCGCAATTCTTCAGAGGTTTCAAAGGCGAATTAAGATTCAAAGGCGTATTTATCATCTCAAAGGCGAATCCTCAAATTCATACAAATTCGTATTTTCTTCAGAGAAATTCGAATTTCTTTCATTAAAAAGGCGCAAATTTCAAGAGCAATTCGTGGTTTTCAATTCTAAAGCGAATTCTTCCAGTTCAGAGGCAGAATCTTCATCAATTCACAGGGGCGATTTTTCCTAACATATCTTTTTGCAGATTCAAGTTCACAAATATCAGCAATTCAAAGAAATCTTGGGCGATTTTCACAGAAGAAGACATCAAAAAACGTCTTTTGCATCCTTTAAATCTCAGATTTCTCACAAAATACATTGTGCATGTTCCTGAAATTGGCTAATTTGGCAAGTCTCAAAAGACTGGATCGCTTCCATATAATTTGTGCTAAATTTGTGCTTGATTTTTCATTTAATTTTAGCTTCGCACTCGCTCTCGGCGCTAATTTTCTCAAGTGAAAATCTTTGTACAATCGAGTAGAAGTTGAATTTTCGCAACCGACTTTCCTCGGGTTGTCTTAGAATCCTTTTCCTCGACAAAACCCATATCTCGGATTTTTCGCTGAAAATAATTCTTCAGGAAGGCTATTTTTAACTCTCGCAGCTATTTTAGATTCCGTAAATCTTGTCGTAATATAGTCAAGTTCACAAATAACAAGTTTTTCGTAATGCGCTCACTCACCAATAGACCAAAACCGCCCTTACTTCATGATTTCGCAGATTGATTGAGACAGATTCTACAAAGTATTGCCGAGGCGCGCTAGACCCGCTAAATCGGTTCAATCATTCAATATCGAAAGCAAAGCCCGGTTTACTAGAGGTTTCCATACCTATCTCCTCGCACTCAGATTGAATCTGATGTCTGCATTAAGCATTACAATTCTACTACTCGTGAGATAGTGTCAGTTGACGGACGAGTCATTTGCAGTCTCAAGCCTCTAGACATCGAAAGGAGTTTTGGTATTCCTCAACACCCTAACAGCCTAGTTATTTCTATGGAGCAGTGTGAGCAGGCATTTGATGCTGATGTGGACAAGTGTCAGAAGAAGATGGCAGAAAGATGGTTAAAACAAGCAAAGAACAGATTGCCAAACAATGTGGGTCATGGTGAATACAAGGATGAGTACGCGATTCTAATCACACCCCTAAATCGTGTCTCAGGTCAAGCACATGCGAATGTTTTCCGCCTTTGATGTATTACATTATTGGTCGTGACATTCTCGGCGTGAGCATTATGATCGGGCACTTTATCGCTGACATTCTCCCACAGTAAATCAATGGCTTTAGTTGCCTGCGAGTTTCACATGTGTTCATATCTCGTGTACTTGATCGCTTATCAAGGTCAGTTTCGAGGACTAAACACCGTGGGCATTCTCAGTGTTCAGAAGGTCTACCAGTATTATGATCAGCTTGAGTTTACCAGGGCTGAACGCCATTTCAAGCGTGTTCATGAGGCTTTCTAACTTATGTTGAGTAAACTTGACCGAGTTGCATGCTCAGATCTCTACCGCTGTTAGGGCAGCGATGGATGGATGGGCAGATTGGTTTATTCAGCTCCCAACATACACCTACATCCGAGTATACGGCTTCACAGGAAATCCAGCTATGCTACCACGTTATCCTTCGGATAAGACAATCTTTCAGGAATTCCTAAGACAGATGCATGATGTTCATCGTCTTCTACGCCGCAGGCACAGACCATCACTCAACTTTCCTTTTCAGTTTTGAATGTATTGGTGCAAGTCGGCAATTGATAGTAAGATCGTAGGACAAGAGCTTGAGAGATATCATCTTAAGTATCTTGTCGGCGACGCGGCCTATGACCTTCGTGTCATTATACAACCGCCTTTGGCCGGGAGGCACATATCACGAAGCCTTCTATGGAGGATTACTGGGCAAATTGCTCATATGACTTCGAGGTTCGCAAACGCAGTTACAGCCGCTTCTCTCTCTCACAGATTTCTGTTTTCTTGTCAGAAGATGTGGGAGGTTTATCGGATGATGAGGGAGAGGTTCTTCCTCAGTTTTTCAGAGAGCAGGTCGATACACAACCGTTGCCAGCAGTAGATTGGTACGCCAAGGAATATGCAACGGTCAAGGAGAGGTCAAGTAGAGTCATCCAGAATAGTATACTTTACCTCGACAGCAAGAAGACAAGAAGAGTAAGTGTTCCTAGAGCAGAGCCGCCAGTGGTGGTGAATCTTTCGCTACCTTCTTCGTCAAAACCTAACAAGAAAAAGAGGAGTAACCCTCCCAAGAAAGTACAAGCGCCAAACAATTCAAAGGGCAAGGCGCTTGCCACTGTTTCACACACAGAGCCTGACAGACAGCCGCTTATCACAGAGCCAGTTCAGAGATCAGCTCAGAGCCCGCCAGTACCTGAGGTTCAGCCTCAAGTTCCTATAACAGTTTCAGAGCCTTCACCAGTCCCAATTCACATTGAATTGGACTTAGACTCTCCACCTCGCAGTGGGTCCTCTACACACTCACTCTCATCAGTACCTCCTGTCGCTAGTGCAGACCCTTCTAGTAGCATTAGCCGAGATCAATCTTGGGTCGAAGCTCAGCTAGGAAGGAAGAGGAGGCAGCCATCTTATGTTCTCAATCATTCTGATTTCGATGACATTTACCAAGATGCGCCAGATAAGAGAGTTAAGAATATGGTTCATGTAGAGAGAAACACTGACATGGAGGTTGTCATTGAGACTGCCATACCTCCACAGGGGAAGAACTTGGCTGAATTAGAGTCTCAGGATTTTGAAGTTATCACAGTCAACCTTGGTCGCAGCACACGCCAGACTCAGGTTGATCTTCTTCAAGTTGCTACAGACAGTGCCAGGGACAGAATACTAAAGGATGGAGAAGACAAAGCAGCCCTCAAGGCTGAAATCAGACAGCTTCGTCAGTACATTTCTACCCTTGTGCACAGACCAGAAGCCATCAACACACTCCCACCGATGCTTGAGCCACCAGTAGAGCAAAGTCAGCTCAATCACTTAGTTGCATATGGCAAGCGTTTGGAGGAATGGGAGGAAGATTTCGTTGCTAGAGGCCGTACCATGCTTACAGAGTTATATCAGTTGCGGTACAATGCACGAGAGCTCCGTATCCGTCTTCAGGATGAGGAACGGGATATGGCTATTAACAAACCCAGGGATGAAATTATGATTGCTCACCTGAGTTTGGCTTATGACACAGTCACAGATGCAGAAGACAGAGAGGCTATCTACTCTTGGAAGACACAGTTGGTTTTCAGAGCAAAGATAGAGGACAGCTTGGCATCAGAGTTGGCTGAGAGTAGAGAGCACGTCACTAGTGCACTCCGGTTCGTGAGGACTCTTGTGTCTCGCTTACCGTGCCGTTATCAGATCGAGGGTGGTGCCTACGTGGAGCTTACCGATGTTCAGTCAGAGCTTCAGGCACTCATTCATATCATTTTCAGTGGGGAGACAGATGGCTGTAAGGTTACTCAACTTACAGTCATGTCAGCATTATTCGATGAAGCAACGAGAAGCAGAAGGGAACTTCAGTCTCAGATCACAGCTGGTGAGGACATGCTGCATCGACATAGCATTCTTCGTCAGAGTCTCATCGCTCCAGATAGTGATACAGTTAACAATCTCATTGAGGGATTGATTGCTCGAGATCACACATAGTGAACTTCAGTTCCCGCCTCTCAGGATAGACATTACACACACGAGTTGAACTGGGTGTTACCCTTTCCAGTTAACTCGAAGTTGTTATCACATGCATATCTATTCTGAGACTCGCCTTTCACACTTGGAGTTTGATTTTAGGGTTTTCGTTAACTGATGATAGTCTTCCAGTTAACTTGCTTTCAATAAGGACGTGCATGCTCGCACAGTTGTCCATTTTTAGATTAGATGTTTCAGTTAAACTGAGGGTAGTTTCCCAGTTGACTGTATAGTTTACTTAATTAGGGTTTGGCGCATAGCTTGCATGCATTGCGAGAACTGTAGATGACACAAGGTGATTTTAGGGTTCCCTACACCTTGATGTATATAAATAAGAGCTTTTGCTCATTTGTAAATAACTTTTGCTTGAGAGAGAAATATATGCTGCGCCTACCTTGCCCTCAATATTGCTCTTTTTGGTACTTGTTCATGTGTCTTCACTATTGCAATTGATTGTTATGCCACATAGGGTTTCGAAAGATTGTAATGCTGAATTCTTTCCATAGCTTAGATATATCTGTTTGAGCATCTTTATCATTGAAATCAATTGTTATGCCACATAGGGTTCCAAGAGATTGAAGTGATAAGGCTGTTTATGTTAATTTACCATTGTGATTGATCGTTATGCCACATAGGGTTTCGAGAAGTTGCAGCGATAAATCTGTTTTGTGAATCTTTATCAATATAATCGAAGGTTATGCCACATAGGGTTTCGTGAGATTATAAAGATAAAGGCTGTTTTGTGAAGACTTTGCTGTTTCGATCGAGTGTTATGCCACATAGGGTTCCATAAAATTGTCTTGGTAAAGTCTTAAATCTGTTGTGCCCAATAAGTTGGTTTAGATTGAGATGATAGTTGTGCCACCTTGCCCTCAAGTAGAGAATCTAAATCCGTTTATCGTCAGTTAGTCAAACCTTGCTCCGTTTCCTCTTGCTCTGTTTTCCTGAGGAGATTGGATAGATATAAGTTGTAGTTTAGTTGATTTGCGAAACCAGAGAAAACTCAGCTGCAACGTGAAAGTTCTTTCAAGAAAGCCTTGTGCCTCTAGCAGCTGAAACAAAAGACAGGACATAGTTTTAGCTTATTTTTCCTTTGCAAGTATATTTGTCAAAGTACAATGAGGGAGCTTCCCCTCCATAATTTGAAGAGCACTCATTGCGTAGTGTGCATAGGCTGTTCATAACAACTTCTACTCCAGAGGTGTTAGTTGTTACGCCAACACTGCTCCTTAAAACCATTTCTGCACTTTATAATATCATTTGCAAACTTACTCGTTGCTCTTCATTATGAATAGACTTGGGCGATTAGACTTGTAAATCTCTGCTTAATACATATTAATTGTTGCATTAGAAAATAACTATCTTGAACGCAGCCCTTTCTCTTAGTCTTTATCACTGTTTATTAGAATTACTTCATTGTGCATAACTATCTTCCTTCAACGGGGATGTATAACAAATTATACTTATCTTGCTTTGACATCAATAACAATATATTCCAACAATCTCCCCCTTTGTCATCGATGGCAACTTAACTATGAATATAACTCTTATTTTCTGCATTGCTCCACCTGATTGTACTACTCCCCCTTTCTCAGGCTCCCCCTTGCTCTAACTCTCCCCCTTTGACATCAATGGCAAAGGGTCTTCCATCTATCTCTAAACTTTATCTTCCATGGAGCTACAAGATAATGCTGTGGGTAGCTCCCTTGAATATATGCTTCCCTTTAATGATTGGATGAATATGGCACTACTCCCAACTTTTCCCTTAAGTACACAAATGTGTCCTTCGGAAGTGACTTTGTAAATAAATCTACTCCTTTGTAGCAATATATTCCAAATTAACTTATTCCTTTGCTACCCGCTCTCTCAAAAAGTGATACTGTATGGGAATGTGCTTGGTCCTTGAATGCATCATTGGATTCTTTGAAATGTTAATTGCTCTTGTATTATCACAAATTATAGTGATTGGATGAACATATTCTACTTTGATATCTTTCAATGTTTGCTTCATCCATAACACTTGAGTGCAATATGATGCTACTGCAATATATTCTGCCTTTGTGGTAGATAGGGAAATTGATGCTTGCTTCTTGTTCATCCATGATACAAAGTTGTTACCAAGAAAGAAAGCTCATCCACTTGTACTCTTCCTATCATTAACACTGCTTGCCCAATCCGCATCTGTGTATGCTACTAGAGTAAAATCATTCCCACTTGGATACCATAGGCCAAACTCCAATGTTCCCTTCAAGTATTTGAGTATCTGTTTCATTGCTTGAACTTGAACATGTGTTTCCTTAGGTGCAAGTTGAAATCTTGCTACCATACCAATTGCTTGCATAATATCTAGCCTTGAAGTTGTCAAGTATAAAAGACTTCCAATCATTGATCTATAAAGCATTTGGTTTGCTTTAGGCAACTCATCATCTTTACTTAACTTACATCTTGTTACCATGGGGGTACTCACAAGATTACAATCTTCCATCCTGAACTTTTTTAACATCTCTTTTTCATACCTGGTTTGTGAAATAAATATTGTTTTGAATTTGTAAAAGCAAATCGCCCCACCTAGCTGGGTCGTGCAACTACAGGAAGAGTTTTGGAGTGAGGATCTAGTTTGTTGGGTGTGTTTGAGGCTGCAAACAACCTTGAGGGAGGCGCCTAAGTAATGGGAAGGATCCTTTGAAGTTTGAAGACAGTTTCAGGTGCTCAGAAATTTGTAATAAATAATTATCAATCGCCCCTGTTTGCCCAGCTACCTTGTGGAAAAGTTGCAGCAGGTCTGAGACTAAAATAGACCATTGGTAGTGACTAAAACTGATGGTTAGGAGCATAATTATCAGGTTTGAGCCAGGGATACCCTGGGACGTGTCTTCCCCCCCCCCCCCCAAATCCCCTATCTCGGTTCCGGGGATGTCTCGGGTACCAGGGGACGGCAGGGGACCGTCCCCCTTTTCCGAAAATTCACGGGAAACGTCTCGGGAACGGGGGGACGCTGTTGACCCAAAGGGGGAAGGCTGACCGGTCCTGGGGACGGAAGGGGGATGGTTGAGCCGTCCCTTGACCGTCCCGGGGACGGCCGGCCATCCCCTGCGTTTTGCATGTTAAAAACATAAAATTTAAAAATATTGCCCCTGCCTACGTGGCATGTGTGGGGACAAGTGTTTTTACTCCTTTATGAAGGAAAAAAGGCCTCTCCAAGCTCATTTTATTCATTTTGTTTATTTGAGCAGCCAAGGGTTTGAGAGGAAAAAAAAATGCAGCCATTGAAGGAGGAGCAGCAGTTTGAAGGAGGAGAGGAGGTTGAAATAGTGTTGTTGGGAGTGCAAATCCACCAAAGAGGTATGCATTTCCTTTCCCTTTTTTCATTTTTTTGCAAAATATGAAGCATACATAGTCTGATTTTTTTTTATTTTTTTGCATTTTCAGTCAAAACTTGCATTCTAAAAACAAAAACATGAGCAACAGTGAGGGTGGGAGGGATAGTGAAGTTGAAATGCAACTTAGAAGGGAAACTAGATAGCAAAGAACCCCTACCCAATGCCCTCCTTCATCAACCAATACCGAAACCATGAAGGACTATGCAGAACATCCATTAGACAAAAAAAAACCATTCCTTCAATATGTGATAGCCAGGGGTGAAAGACAAAAAAATTCAGGGGGGAGTAGGGTTTGGTTTTGCCATGTTTGTAAAAAGGAGTTTAGGGGCAGCTACACAAGAGTTAGGTCTCATTTTTTTGGGTGAGGCGGGCCATGGAGTTAGAGTGTGTCCTGCATTGACAGATGCACTATTTTTAGAGTGCCAACAAATTCAAATGGAGTGTGATGGTGGGGTTCAAGGTGGGTCTCCTTCTTTCCCAAGTTCACAATCATCTATGCCTACTCCTACTCCTAGTCCTTCCACGGTTGGTAGTAGTGTTATCTTAAGAGGAAAGAGGAAAGTGATTGATAGTGGAAAGTGATTGATAGTGATAAGGCAGCCTCAGTTGAGTCAATGTTTCAAAACCAAGCACGAGAAACCACTGAATCCTCCATTGCCAAATTCTTTTTTTCCCATGCCATTCCATTTCATGTGGCCCGTTCCTCTTATTTCAAACAAATGGTGAAAGACATAGCCACTGTTGGTCCTTCATTCATACTCCCTGGAGATCATAAGCTACGCGCCACCCTCCTAGACAAAGAGTACTCCAAATTTAATGTGTGAATGGAGGAGATGAGGCAAACATGGATGAGGACGGGGTGCTCTATAGTGATGGATGGGTGGATTGGTTGTAGACGTCGGCCACTCATCAATGTCATTGTCACATGCCCTGCTAGTTCTTATTTTCTTAGAGCCGTAGATTGTTCAGGGAGACGTAAGGATGCAGACTTTCAATTTTCCATTTTGAGAGATTCCTGTTGATGTGATTTTTGTGACCGCACCAACACAAAATAAAGTTGCCAACGGCTACTCCATTCTCTCTTGATCAAAGTATTCCGCACGCTAAGATTGTGAGAGAGATTGTACGTTCAACTCCAAGGTTCCTTCAATGCAATGGAATACACTCAGTTGGCTCGTTGTGATTTGTTGTTTTCACGAGGGGACTTACACAATTGTTCAGATGAAGCAGCTGACAGCAGATTAATGATAGAAGGGAATTTAAAAGTTCTATCCTAAAGTGGGACGTGGGATCAATTTCAACAGGCTTCAACCAGACTTTGCTTCGCCTCGCGTTGGACAGCCTCTACAAAATTGGTGCAATCTTCAAAGGGGGTAGCAAGGAGTGTTCAAGTCACAATTCAGCATAAAGACACCATCACGACGACGCATGCCAAGACGTGAATCGTAACCGAAGTTAAGCTTATAAAGTGTTCTAGTCGACCACACAAGGCAAACTTGCTGTCAGCAAGTTGCTAGTGGTATGGATTAAACGAAGCTACCTTAATGAAACACCACAACCCACAACTAACATCAAAGCTACTTGAAGTAGAAGGGTGAAGAAATCTTGCTAGCTGCTCATAACAAAAGACGAAATCATCATCAATGAAACTCTTTTTATTATGATAGTTTTCACAACAACTTCTTACAAAGTTCTCAAGGGACAACTTTCCTCCTCCTTCAAACTATGTTATGGTAACAAACTATGCTAAGCTATCTCAACTATTCTATTAGTCGCTCTACTCTATTCTCTGATCTAATCTCTAATGAGATACAAATGAGGGAGGATGCCCCTTTTATAGATGGCCAGTCCAATGGACGGCTTAGATTACAATCGGCTGGATGGTCCAGATTGTGCCACCTCAGCCCTAAACAAGATTCACCCTAAAAACCGCCACCAAGAGGAGTGGGGTAATAAATGAACAGTGGATCCTCCACTCACTCTCAAAATAGCATAGGCAATTAATGCCCACTATCGTCTTCCAGAAGATCATCATCCAGAAGGGCGTTTCCATTTTCTTTCTCCCTGGCCACAAAATCAATGAACCTGTCTAGTACTGCTTCAACTACTTGAATTGAAATATGCGGGATATGATCAAGCTGAAATTCAAGTACTGTCACCATTTGCCCATGCTGAGTGTAAGATTTCCTCCAAGCGGTCAAGGCATCCTGGGTATTCTGAATCAGGCTGGAGAAAGTCGAAGTGTTCTCAAAGTCATCCTGCACAAAAGTCTTCACCTCTGAAAAGAAAGGCGTCAATCCACTCCTCAAACTGTCCATAGTTACTTCCTCCAAAGTCAATCTCCTAGCAAAGATAGCCTCAAGCGTGTTCAGGACCCCATCTATAATATTCCTCATGGCCTTTCTGACTCTGGCCGAATTTGCCTGTGCTGCATCAAAGAATCCTCAACCTATGACAACTGAAGAGTACCAGCCAGTAAAGTCGTATCTAGCACCTTCCTGAATCACACCTCCCTCAACCAAAGTCTGTAAGGGAGTATGCATCAAAGCCTCTAGACGCTGGACAACCTTATTCTGATAGATATGAGCATCGCCCCAAGCCTGATCAACTGCATCCATCCGTACCATAATGTTGGAAGCCTGCTGATAAGCATGAGCAAGATCCTCCATAAACTTTTCTGTCTTGGCACGAACGCCAACAACCCACTTATCCGCCTCCTGTGCCATCTTCCTCAAGTCTTCCAAGCCACTAACATACTCTCTAGGAAACTCGATTGGAAGCTCAATCGTTGGATTCTCTTCCCCACAAGGATGAAACAAATGTTGTACGTAACCAATCAAAGTCTTGTGATCCCTCTTCAATTTCTTATATTTTCCCTCAGTCCGAAGCAATCTGTCCTTGAGTGCCTGGTAGGAGTTATCACACTCCTCAATTATCTGTACTCCCGTGGGGTGACCTAACTCCATGGTGGTAATCACATAGTTTTCTGGAACAGCATCATCTCGATCACACTCAACCCTTGGCACAGCCACATGAAGGGTGCGAGAGCCATCCTTATCTGTTGAAATCTTTGAAAATTTCCTAGCTCTCTTCTTTGTTGGAGGCACACTGATCCTACTCAGGAGTTCCTCCATCTCAACTTTTGGATCAGTTTCCTCAACGAGGCTCCTCCTCATTTTGTCTCTGAGCCAATCCAGTACTACCTGCTGTAAATCTGAAATAATAAGTGGCTATTCATTCCTTGCTTCCTCTTCACGGACTTCTTCTCTAACTTCGTTCTGACGAGGCTCACCAACTTCTACGGGCTGAGTATCTCCTAAACCTTGGGCCTCTTGCCCTGTAACAGTGTCATCCTCTAGTGCTGCCTCAATCTCATGTTGAAAGTGTGCATCTGTGGCCGTTTCCTTATCTTCTTGCTGCTGGTTATCTCTGATAGGTGCGTTGACACTCTGGCCAACAGACTCCCTTCAAGGTGGCTAATTTTCCTCCTGTAATTCTTGTTCCTTATTTAGCATATTTCTGTGATCAACAAACAATGAAACCTCTTGTATACTTGGAGAATGAGTCTCCAATGGCGTAGGTAATGCCACTTCAACTCTCGGAGGCTGCGGCTGGACCGACTCTTTCCTTCGTGACTCTGGAGGTCGAGCAACCTGTTTCTTCTTTGTAGCAGTTGGTGACCTATGATCTCCCATCAAGTTAGAAGTAAGAGGAATGGACCTGTTCTTCAGCCTATTCACATGCCTCTCGACCCATCCTCTGGTGAATGTCAGGACTGGTATGCCAAGTGTATCCAAATCCGCAATCTCCGGCTCCGACCAATCTGGAAGTGGGAGTGGTGTATCCCTCACTGTCTCATAATCTGGATGAATAACATTCATATCCTCATCTACCTGGTCTGGCACTGGAATAATCTCCACTCCCTAATCATGCCCAAAGGTAATCTTGAAAACATCATTTTTCTTACCTCAACTTCATCCAATGCACTAGCCCAGTAATCTTCAATATTTTCCTTATGTCTGAATTCCTCTGACAGTATCCATCTGATATTCCTGTGAGGATTATAGTACTGCCTACTAGTGTGGTAAGAAAGATGGAAAAACTGAAGCTCGTTTTCAGCTTCCTTGGCTGCCTGCAGTGAAGGACACACTTCATCTGAATTTCCCATGATGATTGGGAAGGCAAGTCCTCCCTTCTTTTTCTTAATTTTATCGTAGGCAATGAGTTGCCTAGATATTTCTAACATCAATATCCTGTTCGTAGGGTATTTGGGCAATCTATATGGATATGAAGAGAACCCTTGCAGCCTAATATAAGTAAACTTTGGAAATTGGATGAACCAACACCTGTACCTTTCTAACAATTCTTGAGCCTCTTTGGAGATCCTATGATGAGTTATTTGCTGAAGTGATCTCGTTATGTGCATGGTGAAGGCATCATTGACTCTCTTGTAGTGAGATGTGCTCGTCAAGTGCAGCTGCGAACAAGCCTCATGAATCTTGAACTTCTGAGAGCCACATCCGATCGGCTCCTTGTATGATATTCCTCTGTACTTCGTCATACGAGCCAACATGTAGATAATGTACGAGCCCATGTAAAATGTCTTCGTTCTCCTCAAACTCTGGAGCTGCTCGTGCAAATTATCATTGATCATCACTGCCCAATTAATAAACTCCTTGCCTTCCAGCACAAGATTGATGTAATAAAACATCCAAGGCTCAAAAATGAACGCCTGGGGACATCCTCCAACTCTGCTGAGCGTCATGATCAAATCACAGTATTCTGCTTCAAATCATCTGAGATTATCTGCTTTGGCAACTTTGTGCGAGTGGGCTTGGGCTTGTTCATCCAACGAGAGTTTATCATATCAGCACATTTGTCAAATGTAGAGGCATACATACGTTCAACACGTTCTCTTGTTTTGTAGATCTTCTCATGTGAGGGAATTCCAAATGCTTCGCCAATAGCTGCAGGCGTGAGGTTGGCAAACAATCTACCATCAGGTGAGACAATAGACCTTTGCTCTGGGTTGTAACAGTTAGCACCTAAGTTACCGGTTCGGGTTCGGGGATGGGTTCGGGTACGAGAACCCGGTACGTGGGTACGGGCAAAATTTTTTAGGGGTTTGGGTACGTATGGGTACGTGTGTATATATATATATATTAATAATTTAATATATTATAAATCTATATATATGTATTATATATACAAAAAATAAGAGAAATATAGAGAATTGTAAAACTAAATCATTTCATAGTATGATACTTGATCATTGATCAATGCCAAATGCCAAAGATAAATATTAAATGCCAATTGATAGTTGAAAAATATTCAAATAAAATTACTGAATTACAAAATGTAGTTCATGAAACATTGAAACATGATTCAATGTTCATTGTTCATGTGCTCATCAATCATCAAAAGGATTGTCAGAATCATCATGACTTGGATTTTGAGTGGTTTCAACTTCAAAATCATCATCATTTGAACCCAAAGCGGATCCAACACCATGTGATATGTCATCAATATCACCCACATCATCCATAGTGGCTCTAGCAAGATCCTGAATGGTTGCATCCAAGTCAGTAGACTCGGGTGCTACATCCCAAAGCCTCGCTGCCCCCTGCCTGTATTGAGGATCCTTACGTGACAGAAGACGCAAATTGGAATGAATGTACACTAAGTCTTCAGCTCTTTTTGCAGCCAACCGGTTACGCTTCACTGAGTGGATAAAGGAGTATGTACTCCAATTCCGTTCAGCGGCAGAAGAGCTTGCAACCTGGAGAGAAAACCAACAAAATTAAAAATAAAATAAAAAAATGCAAGATAAATTCAAGAATGTTAAGTGTTAAATTTTACAATACAAGTGGCAAAACAAAAAAACTTACTTGTGAGAGGATCTTGATTGCAAGAGGTTGGAGGTACATATAATCTTGACCATGGAGGTACCACCATGTAAGACCATCCATTTTGTATTGGTCTCTAGCAACAGAAGCATTATGATTTTTTGATTTTCCTGTGACAAACATTCCAAATTCTCTCATGACACTTGCATGCACTTCTGGATCACTGAACATTCTACTAAATGTCGTCTTATACCCATTAGCAACTTCACCATCTCTATATGGCGGTATTCTCCCTGGGATAGAAAGTATTTCAGTGGTATAGTACCTCGGAGATAGGGCATATGCAAGGAGGTGCAATGGAGTTGTCATCTTGTTCCAACGATGAAGAACAATTGCTTCCACCCTTTTGTACAAGGTGTCTTCAGGATCATTCTCTTTTTTTTGTATTTCTATTTTTATTTTTTCCAACATTGTGTCCATGCTATCATAGACATCCCCCAAGCATGGTTCATCTGTATCAGCAAACCGAAGCATAGACATGATAGGTTCGGTGAATTCCAATACATAATTCACACGATCCCACCAATCGTCATTCAAGATCAATGCCTTGACTTTTTGGGCCCTCTCTGAATTTGATTGCTTCCATATACTCCATTGGTTGCTAATAACCATTTGACTCAATGCATCTTTCACCTTCACAAGTCGTCTCAGAACAATTGTGTGAGATGCAAACCGGGTCTCGGCAACCTAAGAACATGTTAATAGTAAGTTAATAACACATTTAAAATATGTAAATAATGCAAAAAATTATTTTATTCAATTATGTAAAACATGACATAAATGATAAATGAAACTAAATAAATTAAATTTTAAAATTTACCTTCAACAATTCCAATGTTGAAAAAGTTCTGAAAATTGCTTGTGACATATGGTGGTTTGTCACAAACATCTGGATCTCCTCAGACTCCTGGTATATTTCTTTCACCCACTCTATTTGGGTGCCAATTGCTTGCATCACCAAATTGAGGGAGTGTACAGTGCACGGTGTCCAAAAGATGTGCTCATATCTGGCCTCTACCAAAGCACCTGCAGCCCTGCAAACTTTTGCATTGTCCGTAACTACTTGGACAACATTTTCACTACCCACCATCTCTATGGAGTCAATGAGAATCCTGGAAATGAACACTGCATCTTTCACTTCCCCTTCACAGTCAACCGCCCTCAAAAACATTGCCCCCTTGGGGGACACTGCAATAACATTAATCAATGGACGGTTTTTGCAATCTTTCCATCCATCGGAAACAATAGATACACCTGTTTCAACCCAAGAATCTCTAATTGGTTTTAGTTGGGCCTCTACATATTTCTTCTCTTTTTGCAATAAGGTGGTACGCACCTTTTCATACCCAGGACTTGTGAAATCAGGAGGTGCACTATTTATTGCTGACACCATGTCCTTCCAATATGGTGATCTCACCAAGTTGAATGGAAGACCATTGGCATAGAGGCAACGTGCAATTTTTTCTTCAGCAATATCTCTTGCCTCCATTTTAAATGCCTTCTCTAATGGACCTCTCTTGCGGGTGGTGGTTTCTGGTTCTTCATCTTCTTCTTCCGTAGAGGGTATAGACAAGAAGGGATGTCTAGAGGGCCTAACTATCTGATGAGTGGGTAATGTTGTTTTTTTCTTTCCGGAACTATAACTAGTTTGTTTTCCTCTTGCAATGGAATTGTCAGCATCTTCTTGTTCTTTTATAAATGCTGCTATTTGTACAGCAGAAAACCCCTTCTTATCTGGGCCCACACACATATTAATCCCTTTACCACCAGGGCCCATAAAATGAAGTTTCACTCGGTAGTAGGAGCTATTATATTGTACATTGCAAAAATTACACTTCCAAACAAACCCCCCACCTCCAGGAATTTGTGAAATTCGTGTGGTATGTCTCCATAAAGGAGATCCTTTATCAATTTTGAACTTTTGGCTTCCATCCCCACCCACTGAACTTTGACTACTGGCCATTGTTGCAATCTCTAAAAAAAATGAAAAAAAAAAAAATATTTGAAAAACTTATTCACAAACTTGAAAAAATTCATCAAAAACTAAGAAACTTAAAAAAATTCATCAAAAGATTGAAGAATAGGGTTTAAATGCATACCTTGAACACTTAAATCTCCTTTGTAGAAGCTATTTGCCACTCCACAATCGATCTCCTTCAAATGCAATCACCTCCCTTCAAAATGCTAAGATGGACACAAAATATGGAGAGAGCAAAATGAGAGGTAAAAATGAAATGTTTTAGTGTTGAATGGCCTCATATTGGGTCGTTTTAGGGTTTTGAGGCAAAATAGAAATTAAAAAATTGTTTTTTTTTCACTTTTGGGCCCACTTTTTAAGTGTGGGCGTGGGTTCTCAGGGGTTCGGCGCGGTACCCCGGGTCACGTACGCGGCCTGGATCCGCCCGGGCGCTGCGGGCCGCGCGCACAGCGCACCGCCCAGCCCCGCGGGGTTCGCACCCGAACCGGGTTCGAGGCCTGTGGGTACGAATCCGGTAACCTAGGTTAGCACACTCCATGATCAACTCCGGACACTGAATTGCTGGTGGAAAACCAACAGCTGCATAAAGTCCACTTTTGACAATATTATGCGAAGTGATTGATGGATGATGGCCTCCAACTCCCATTATTCGACTTTTGAAAGCTTCCATGTTGAAAGAGCCCAAGTTCATGTCAGCCAACTTCCCCAACCTTGAAGAGAATTTCGACTACGGCAGGAAAGAATTGCTCAGCTTCTTGATCATAGCTTGTCTGGATGCATTTGCCTTGCTGGATTTAGCATTATTTTCCCTGCCAGCCGCTCTTACTTCAGCCATTCTGCAAAAAGAAAAGATAGTCATCAGCAATTTAACTTAGAAAAATAATATCACATCGGGGCTGCCAGTAGACTTTTGAAAATGGGAAGCTGCAGCACTAAATTTCACCTTCAAACCTCAACTCCCCCTGCAGTAACTTCGAATTCTCAGCACTTAGAAAAATTTACTTGCAGCAATACAACTTCAGCACTTAGAAGAAAAATTGACCCAAGCTAGCTTCAACAACTCCTCAGCTTCAAATTTATTTCAACACCAAAGCTCAACTTCGAATTTCTCCACACTCAATTTTCCTTACACTGTAATCTTCTTCACTTCAGAGCTCAAGTCGAACTTGCTAGCTGATGGAGAAAAATGAATAAACTCACAGCTCATATAGCGAAGTCGATTTCTAGAAGAAGCTAAGTTTAGCTAGTACATTCAAATTTCGATTTTCCCTCCTCTGGCAGCTGCAACACTTGGCATCTGGCGTCTGGAATATTTTGACCTTCTAGAATTTCAAGAAGATTCACTAGTCTAGGCACATTTCACTAGCATTTTTAAATCATATTTTGAAAATATTAAATTCAATGGCTCCCCCTTAAGAAATTCATTCACCAGCTGAGGCATTGACACCCTAATTTTATCCAACTTTGATTCAAGAAGATTATTCAAATTCAATCAAAATCATCTAGGCAATCAATTTCAATTTTACCAGTCAAGGCAATTTTATTTAAAAAAAAAAAAATTATTTCTTTGCCTTAGGAAAATTTTTAATTCTCCTTAGGAAATTTCATTATTTAGGCGCCCATCAAAAATCTTCATCTTAAAATCCTCGGCAAGGTGTGGAAGATTTTAAAATCAATTCCTTGTTTGTAATGTCCCCTTCTCATCAGTAATCTGTTCCGACACTCATCAGCCTATTCCGGAAGCCTGTAGGCGTGTGTGAGGTAAAATTAGGGTTTCCAGTTCAGAGGTTCCTTGGCATTTTCTGTGAGTTTACTATTTATAGTAAATTCTATTTTAAGCAGTATGGAGTTTGTCAGCTTTCAGTTCTTCATTTCCAGTTGGAGCATTTATTTGCAGTTCATGTTTGACCTCTTATGGCATTGTTATGTTGAAATAAGGCATTAAGGTTATATTATGCATTTGACCCCCTTGGCCTAGATGAACAACTTTAAGTTGTATTTAAAAAGGGGACTTGGAAGGGTGGCACCTTCATAAAGAGCTTTATTATTTTTTAATAAGAACTTTATTCCTTGGGAAAAGTGGACGCCACTTTAATAAGTGAGAATTATGAAATAAAGTGAAATTCTTATTATGCATTTTGGACGCCATCTTGAGAAGTTGAATGTTTTTGGGAATTTGAAAGGTCTCCTGTGTCTTTTGATCTGCTTCTCAAGCATTTGAAGAGTTTGTGAGCTCTTATTTAATGAAGGTTTTTGCTCCAGCATTTCATCCATGAAAATTATGCTAAAGTTATGTTGTCGGAATGACAATTGATATATTGCTTCGAGGATGTCTACCTCCTAGCCTTTCTTCCAATTTCGTGTTTGCAATATAACACCTAGTTGGCTACATTGCTGCTTCTCAACATCAGACTAGCAGATTAAGCTTATTTGATTGAAGAATTATGGAGATTTTGGCAATTTTGGTTTGCTGTTTCATCTACTGCTGAAGGTGATTTTTATTCATGGTTTATTTTCCAGTTTGAAATTAGTTCTGGGTACTTCACCAATCTATTTGCTGACCTTGGGCGACCCTTCATGCAAATTTTGGGAATTTATTTTCAAGTGTTTGATTTTTAAATAAAAATCGCCCCTCCCAAGAGGGCCGTACCTTTCTAAGTGCATTGGGAATTGTGCAAGTTGATAAAAGTTGGAATTTGCTGCTGTTTGGTGCTTGGTTTTTGGGCGCCTACCTCCTAAGAGACATTTGCAAAAGACTTCAATCAATTCGGAGGTGAAATGAGTGAGTTATGAGTATTTTACTGATTTCCAGTTTGCTGATATGAATTTCTAGAACTCAAGATTTTACATCAGATTTATAAGTTTCCTGTTTTAATCATATTTCTGTCATTGGAAAGTAAAGAACATTATTGGAATTCATTCTTATCTTCTTATCTCATTTCTCTATCATTGTAATTCATGTTTTTGCAGTATTTTGAATTGTAAGGTTTTGATTAGTAGTACTAATTTAACCCATTATTATTGCTGCAACTACTTGATTAAATTCTAATTAATTACCCTTGGATGGTTTACCGCCAGTGCGGAGAAAGAAACTGCTATATCATTGTACCCACTTTCAAGTGGCGAATCCCCACAACTCTGTGGATGCCCGCCGCAGCGGATGAATTGTTTTAAATGTAATCTTTTCCCCCCACTGTTTGGTGGTAGTGTGGAAATGTTCTTTATGGCTGGTTATCCGCCTATCAGTTTCTAATTTCATAATTCAACACTCCGTCATATGTTAGCACCTCGCCCTCAGTGGGATCTTGAGTGCACATTCTTGACGTTGAGTAGTTTTCATTTCAAGATCAGTTTTCAGTTTGATGCTAACGCTAATCCACTTAACTATTGCTGGTTATGTTGTGTAATTTCATCAAAAAAAATGGTTAGCATATTTCATTGTTGAAGATATCCAGTACCCAGAAGAAAATTCCCTTCAAAAATCATCAAATTCATGGGTCTATAAACGAAGGGGTACTTTTAATTTTTGAATTTTATACCTTAGAAAAATATTTTTCCATCAAAATTTATCTTCATTCTTCATTTCTGGGTGTATTTTTCTAGCTTTGCCTTGACAATTTTTACTCAACTTCGTGAAGCTGGCACATTCTGACTCTTTGCCAATTTTATCCATGCCTTAGCAAATTTCATCAACTTCTCTCAAGCTTAGGTGTATTTCTTTAGAGGAGGTAGAATTTTGTGCCTTAGAAAAACTTCAAATAACATCACCAGCATGGGCGCATATAGGGGGTCTAGAAGGATTTTCAATTTTGTGTTAGATATTTTCCTCCCATTCATCTCCAGTCATGGCGCATTTGAGGGTGTGAGGAAGAATTCCTAACACTGCATATATTTCCTCACCACTATTACTTCACTTTGGGCGCATTTTGCTTGGGGTGGAGGAATTAACAATACTTAACAACCTTTTCCTAGAGTCACCACCTTCAATATCCTTGGGCGCATTTAGCATGTTGAGGAGGAATTGACACCTTAGCACATTTTCTTAGCTTCACTTTGAATATGGGCGCATTTGGGACCCTCAGTAGGAATTAGCAATGCCTTAGCAAATTTTTTAAATATCCTCCAAGGCAAGGTGACTTGGGCGCATATGGGGTATAGAGGAGGAATTTACACTTAGAAACTTTCTCACCCATCTAGCAAGTTGGGCGCATTTGGCATGTTGAGGGGGAATTCAACGCCTTAAACATGTCTTAACTTTACTTCTAACATGGGCGCATTCAAGGGGTCAAGGAGGAATACCCCAACGCCTTGGTTACTTTTTCCTTCACACATGTTGGAGATGGGCGCATTTGGAGGGTCAAGGAGGAATTTCCACTTGCCTTAGAAAATTTTATCACCATCTCTCTCCTTGAGGGCGCATTTCATGGGTCAAGCAAGAACTTTTCATGACTTAACTCATTTTCCTCACCTCCCTTCATGATAGGGCGCATTTAGGGGGGTCATGCAGGAATTTACAATACTTAGACAAATTTTCTTCATAGCTTCTTCTCCTTGAGGGCGCATTTGAGGGGGTGAGCAGGAATTTTAACATATGAAACTTTTTCCATCCTTCTGCCAGTCTCATCTTGGGTGCATTTCACAGGGGGTGAAGGAAGTTTCTTAGACCTAGACATTTTTCTTAGCTCGCTTGCCCTGGTTTGCTATATTTAGTAAGTTTTTGGTTTTGACCCTTTTGAAGCTTGGATTGATCTGAAATTTTAACCACAGGATCCTCATGACCTAGTTAAGCTGTTCACACTGCCATCTCGTGCTGACTTGCTATTTATAGCATGTTTCTGAAGGTGATTTACTATTTATAGTAATTGCTTGATTTCAGGACTTCTGCAACTTCGTTCAACTTGAAATCTGATTGACGTGATCCTCATGGGTTGACTTGCCTGTTCACACTAGCGCCTGCTGCTGACTTGCTAATTATAGTCTGTTTCTGGAGTGCCTTACTATTTATAGTAAGTGCTCAGATTGCCTTCAAATTTCACCAGTGGAATCGTTGAAAGATACTGATCGCAGTGGGATACACCAGTTTTCAGAGATTCTGGCATTTGACCCCTCATTTTGGGTCCCGAAGCTGGAAACCCTAATCTGATTTGCATGTTGCTCAAACGATCTTCGTTTGACCCCGTTTCTGTTGCATGTTGGTCCGTTTGTGATACTCAAGTGCTGGGGGGGGCTACCAAAATGAATCTGCTAAAAATAGTAAGTCCCCGAAAAAATGACCAACTCTGCTTGCATGTCACCCTATTGCGTAGCTCTTGAAAAACCCATAAGGAATAACCTGACATGCACTGAAAAGTCTTGCATGCAAACCCTAAAAATAGCCTCTGAAGACAGCTTTTGAAAAAGGTCCTTATCTTGGTTTGCATGTTACATCACTACGAAGCTTTCGAAAAACCCACAAAGAATATCCAAACATGCGTTGAAGACTCCAACATGCAAACCCTAAAAATAGCCTCTGAAGTGAAGACTGCTGAAAGTTATCATCTCATCTTGCATTTATACCGTTGCGTAGGTCTCGGAAAACCCAAAAATATTCTCTAGACATGCATTGAAAAACTTCGCATGCAAACCCTAAAATCTGCTTCTGAAGGTGATACTTGCTAAAAATAGAAAGTTATTAGATCTGGCTCAAAATTTGCTAGCAAGCAGTTTGAAGTGTCCTGGATGCAATGAAACGATTAGAATTTCAAAGGTGCTAAGAAAATGTCCCAAATTAGGTACTTACTAAAAATAGTAAGTTGTCAGAATTCAATGAAATTTTGCTGGGAACCTGGTGGAAGCATGTTGAATGTATTGCCAAACTTAGATTTCAATTTACTCACTCCATTTGACTTCAAATTGACCAGAAGATCCAGAACCCTAATTCTTAGACTTGGCCAAAATCTCAAGTTTAGGCTCAAAGACGGGCACATCCCCGGAAAGGCAGACAACAGAGAGAGAGAGAGAGAACCAAAGCCAAAAGACGAGGAACAAAGCAAAAATTAGGGGGTCCCCATTTTGAATGGGGTGATGTGTGAAAAGGTCACAACAATGCCATAGAGGAGGTTGGGGCTGCAAATGTGGTGCAGGTGATCACTGATTCAGCACGTGTGTGCAAATCGGTTGGGTTGATGGTGGAGGGTACTTACAGGGACATATTTTGGACCCCATGTTGTGTTCATGCATTGAACAATGCATTGAAAGACATAGGGAAGATGGATTGGGTGAGGAAAACGGTGGCAGAAGTTAGAGACATTCAGATGTTCATTTGCAATCACCACACCTCACTTGCTCTGTTCAGGACATTTTCAAAGGAGTTTCTCAAACTTGTTGAGACAAGGTATGCCATTTACTTCATTTTGTTTCACTTTCAATTTGTATTCATAATCTGATTTTGTTTTAAATTTTTATTTTTTAATGAATCATTGAATTAATGAATGTTGATATGCCACATACTTCATCCTGTTGGAGAGGATGCTTGAGGTGCATGAGCCTCTACAACTGATGATGGTCAATGCTGAGTGGACTAGATGGCCTAATGCAAGTTCTACTCAAGGAAAGGCCATCAAACAAAAGATCCTCGATGACGATTGGTGGGCCAATGTGAGGTAAGACATATTAGATGGCTGATTTTCATATTAAATTTCTGATTTTAATATTTTAATTTTATTGTCCATTGTTCCAACTTTTGAAGTTTCTAACATGTCAATTAACTTGTCAACTAATTATTTTGAACTTTTTGTTTGCATTTTGCAAATATATTTGCTCCTTCATCTCGCCTATTGTAGATGTCATCAGATATGTTGATACAGACTCTCCTAGTCTTGGAGAGATATATGAGACATTTGACAGTATGCTTGGGAAGATTAGGCAAGTTATTTCGGCAAAGGACCCCACTTTGGATTTATATGAGCAACACATTAGGCCCATTGTGACGCGGAGGTGGAATACAATGAACACCTTGCTTCATATGGCTGCCTTTGCTCTAAATCCAAAATGGTATGCACCAAGGGATGGTAGGGTGCCTCCATGTGATGATGCTGAGGTTTTAGATGGGTTCACACGGGCCATTGAAAAGATTTATCTAGCAGAGCAGGCTTCACTAATTTGGTCACAATTTCTAGACTTGGCAAATCTTAATGGCCCAAACTTGAGTAAACCACAGGCGAGGTTGGATAGAGCTATATTAGCTCAATCGAACCCTATTGGATGGTGGACCTATCATGGGAGAGATACACTGCAGTTGAAGATACTTGCCACTCGCCTTCTTGCACAGGTTGCTAGTTCCTCTGCTGCAGAGAGGAATTGGTCCATGTATAGCTTTATCCACTCCCTCAAGAGGAATAGACTTACCTCTAGACGAGCCGAGAAGCTAGTGGCCGTTTATAGTGCTCTTCGGCTTTAGGATCGGCAGACTCCAGAGTATTGATAGACTCCAGCTCTACGGTGGGATATTGATTCCGAGGACGCGGCCCAGGTAGATGAGGAGGAGGCAGCTGAGGGTTTGGTTGGGGTTCCATTGGTTGAGGAGGAGCATCACAGTGGCAGTGACTCAGAGGATGACTCTAATTTTGATGTGGTTATGAGAGATGATTAGGGGCAGCAGTGCTCTTTGTTTATTTTGTATTCATTATTGGCATACGATATTGTATTTTGATTTTCATAGCAAACTTTAAAACTATATGGCAGCAATGTAGCCTTTGGGCATTCTGATATAAGTTTATAAATTATAACTTGGAGGTTGTTTCATGATTCATGTAAGTGTATGTTAATTTTGAATGCGTATTGAGTATTGGCATAATGTTGAACACAAATGTTATATGTTAATGTTCTATAATGTGTATTATGCATGCCTTATTCATGTTATCTATTGAATATTTAAATTTTCCCTATATTTTTATATAGCCGTCCCCTGCCATCCCTAATTTTGGCCTAAAAAATCAGAAACTTGGGGACTCGTCCCACCGTCCCCTGCCGTCCCCATCCCGGAAACTTGGGGTAACCTTGGTTTGAGCAGATTCTAGTTGCATAACAGTGATTGAAGGAGCCTCTATGGCTTAATACTACAGCTAGGTATTATTTGGAGGAGAGTTGACTGCCCCTTTGATGACTAATAATACTCAGAAAAAACCATAACAACAAGACTATAATCTTCCTCCAGCGCCAATTTCTTGAGGTACTTCATTTCCATAGCTAATGATATTATGGAATTTTGGACTTCATATTTGTAACTACAGTTTTGATAGTGAAAGGAATCAATTTATCTTGAAATGCAATGACTGAGTTTTAAATATTGCAATCTTTCTATGTTTACATTCTTGCCTATCTGCATAATCTATGTCTTTGCTTGAGTTACTACTTGGAAATGAATTGAGAAAAAAATAAAAATAAAAAAATAAAAAAATCAGGGGTGATCATTACAAAGACACAAGTTTGAAGAAGTAACTCTACCCTTAACACCTTTCTGCATGAGGATTTCAAAGATCTTGTGAGTGTTGTCCAAACTTGTGAGGACTTGAATCTCTTTCTCATTGGAGACCAAGAGTTGATTCTTCAATTCACTTAACTCTTTAGGTCTTTGTTCAACCAAGTGACTTGGTTCTCCATGTAGCAAAGATTCTGAAGTATCTTCATTTTCAGCAGCCATATGATCTTCAAAATCTGCTTTTTCCTCACAATCACCTCGATCAAAAGTTCTGGCAGCACCATACTCAAACAATGAGTCCTTACTAAATGCCGATTTAAAATCTTTATCGGGCTCCATTTCATCATGCTCTTCTACTGAATTCATTGAGAAGTCAAACTGGTGTTCTTCATGCATGGAAAATTCCCACTCAAAATCTGGTTTGCTATCACTAGAATGATGTAGATGCTCCTCATTAGGTGTTGTTTTGAAAATTTCAATAGTATCAAACCTTTCATTAGTAGTTGCAACTTTTTCAAATAAATAATTTTGGAGCTCTCCCTCAAAGTTTGCCCTATCATCAAATATTTCTGATGTTGTCTTTTCTTCTTGAATTACTTTTCCAATGGTGTTATCAAGGGAGTCAAGTCCTTCAAAAAGATTATTTTTGAGATCAACAATGCATACCTCTTGAAATAACCCTTTATCTTCTTCAGAAGAAATTTCTAGAGGTTCTTTGTTCTCACCTTCAGGCTCTTCTTTATTTTCATGCTCTATAGTCATAATTTCTTTCCCCACCTGAATTGGCAAATAAGGTTTTAGTTTTTCTTTACATTGGTTGACAACCATTTCAACTAACACATTTGCAACTGTTAATGAGTTTTGGTCATCCTTTCTCATGTTTGCCAATAAAACTGATAAGAGTGGATAAGGAACATCATCACTCTGATTGACCATCAAAGACATGATTTTTTGCATGGCTGTTATAATATTGTCATCATGAACCCTTTTGAAAACAACAAAGAAATGTTCAAACATTTGGAGTATCAAATCATCACAGCCAAGACCAGTCATCAACACTCAAGATCTAACTTGTGCAACAGTTTCTAGAATTCTTACTCTCTTGGAAAAAGAAGGATGCTTGGTATCTTTCACACCATGGAAGCCCTCTACCATTAGCTGAAAAAACTCCTTCACGTTATGGAACTTTGGGAGTTGTAATTCTCGTAAATTCATTGATACAAGAAATAACTGCAACTCTAACCTCTCCATCCAGGTATCTCATAAGCTTAGGCTTAACCAACGAACTTACAATCAGACCCACAACAGTCTTCAACTTGTTGGCGTTTAAATTTGCACCTCTGGAATGCGTATTTGAAATGAACAGCTATGCACAGTAAAACTGCTCTTCAAATTAGGAGGGGAAGCTCCCTCTTGCTGATGGTGTTGAAAGAAAGTAAACTAAGAACTAAGTTGCCTCTCTTTTTGATCAGCTTAGAGCACAAGGTTTATTAAACACAAACGCCACAGCTGAGATTTTCCGTTTTAAGAACTTCAACTATGACTAACTCAAACTAAAGACGTTTCTAACTTCTCAAATAATATGCAAAGCAAGAGAAACTAGAAATGAACAAGGTTGATCACTGACAAAATATTTCAATAAACTCTTTCTCAACAAACATCTACACACTTCAATGTAAGCTGAAATCAAGATCATAAAAGTAGAACACAACTAACGGAAATCTGAGATGTTATATCAAGGCAAACGAGGCTCATGATTTTATTACTCAAACTTCTGGAACAAAACTTACTTCTAACATGCCTGGAACAAGAAATTGCAGCTAAAGAGGCTTGCAATCTTGTTCTTACACAATACCAACAGCAATTAAAATAACTTCTTGTTGGCTAAAAGAGACTCAACAATTAGTTATCATAAAACAATTGAACAACACTTGAATAACAAATAGAAGGCACAATAGGCTCAACCTTTTGTTATCACTAGCATGGTTAAAGAAAACTAATGAGCAAAGGCTCTTATTTATAGACAAGCAGAGGAGTAGGGAACCCTAAAATCTCCTTGTTTTCACAATCTAGGGCTTGCTCAGCAAGCAAGCTTTATTACTAAATTTAGAAAGAAGATAACATCTAACACCTAAGAAAGCAGAAAAAACGGGGAAACGCCAACTATTACATTTATCTTCTTTCTCTTCTCAAAAAATGGATAAGAATTATTCCAAGAAAAGAAAGAAAGCAGGAAGAAAGCTTCTAGAAGAAAGTTGCTTTAAATCTCTATGACATCCGCTAAAAAGCAGGAAACTGTGTCCCGGTTCGGTGCATCTATGCCATCAATAGCAAAACACTGCTTTTCTAGAATATCTTCAACATCTGCAATAGATCTCAAGAAATCTTCGACCTCATTGGCCGCCTTTTCAAACTTTGCTGACATCATGGAAGTGTGACTTGGCAGAGTCATGTTTTTTTTTCATTCACTTTAGTACAATCTTCTTGTTGTATTTTTCCTTATGCATCTCCCATATCCTCTCACATTTTCCCTTTTGAGATAGTGATGCTTTTAGGCCAAGGGGGAATGGAAAAACACTTCTCGATCATATTAGGCTTCAGATTGCAAATCAACTTGCCATCAACTGACTGAATCTCCCTTGTAGCCGGGTTGTAATGCTTGATGCAAGCAATTACGAACTCAAGACTCTGAGCTGATATAGGAATAGACGCTGATGCGAGGAGTCCAAAATGTCCCAGGTTCCTGAATGAGGTGTTGCCTATGCTCTCCAAAGAGTGTAAATCAAACACCGGCTTGATATGATGCAAGTCTGTCTCAGCTGTTTTGATGAAATCATGATAGAGAGCTAATTCAATCTTGAAAACATTGGGAGTGTACTCCATTTCGGATACCTTGAAGAATGACTGTAAACTCGCCTATGTTCAGACAAGTTTTGAGCAACTTACTATTTTTAGAATGCTGATTTTTCTTGCTCTAACGGACAAATTTTTTGAATTTTTTTCTGAGATATATGTTTTGCTCAAAATTTTGTTGCAAGATAACCCAGATCGTCCATTTTTGAAAATTTTGAATTTCGCCTGAAAAAGTAGCAAACCCTAATTTCTTCAATTTTTCACGAAAAAAGCTGGCATCTGGGTTTTGTTTAGAATATGATTAGAAATGGACCCAGTTGATTAGATTCGCAAAGTACTGATGGCTGATCGAAAAAGCAGCCAACCCTAGGATTTGGAATTTTCTTGAAAAAAGCTGCGATATGCGTTTTCTTCAGAGGACTGATTTGAGAGGACCCAGATGATTGAAAATTGAATGCACTGAGGATTTCAGTGACATGCAAATAAAAAGCAGCTTGCTGCAACTTGATGAAGTTCTTGAAAATTTCTTTAAAAGAATGAGGTTAAAAGACCCAGATGGCTGAAAATTTGAAACTTTTGGCCTTCTCCTTGAAAATTTTGATCTTCTGGATGAAAAAGCATGAAAAAGAAAGGGTTTTATGTTGCTGATCTAAAAATTTTGATGAATAATCAGCAAATATGAGTTCTTGAATCTTGAAAAATTTCTTCAAACTTGCTGCTCCAACGTTCTCCTTTGAATGCTACTTGCAAAAATAATGAAAATTACATGAAAGAAAGATGTTAAATAGCCTTAGGGTTTTGAAATAAGTTTGCTTTCTTTTGCTTTCATCCTTAAAACCCTAAAAATATCTGTTCATTGAACTTGGACATCCTCATCTCCTTGCAATTTGGAAATTTCTTGAAAATTTTGCAAATTTCTCTAAGGCATGAGAAATTGGGCGCCCTTCTTGGCTAGGGGCACCCACTTCAAGCAATGTTAGCCATTTTTTTGATATTTTCAACTTCTCACAACTTTGACCCCCTACTTTGACATCGATTTCCGGCTTGCAGACTAATCTGATGAGCGAGTTGAAGGATTCATCGCAGAGCTTGACCCTTTCTGAGAAGATTGTTCTGGAGGCGTTTTTGGCTAAAAACTTCATTTCGACCTTCGAATTCATAGGAGCCTTTCTCTTCCAGGGGCACCCATTTTGTCCAAAGTTAGCCATTTTCTTGATCTTCAATTTCTTCATTAACTCTTCTTCCACAGATGATCTTGTCGAATCTGGTGATCCAGGCATCAGATTGATTGATGGTTATGTTCGTTGCGAAGCTGAGAAGATCTTAAGAGAGGTCTCTTGGGAGAGACTTCATCAAACAGTGAGTTTTGGAGCTTCAAAAGCTTGGGCGCCCTTCTTGGCTGGGGCGCCCAAACTCACCAGAGTTAGATTATTTTTCATTTTTTCGTGTTTGCTTCTGAATCTCAGTTCTTAGCTCTTATTTCACCTTATGTTCAGCTTCTCGTATCTGGCAACTGCAAACTCCGATTGACATGCTGAATATCTTGTTGGAGTGCTGGATCAACTGTGAAGAGATCATGTTAGAGCCACATCTGCAAATTCCTCTGTTTAGACCCTTGAAATCTTTGGTGCCTCTTCTATCCTGGGGTGCCCAAAACCTCCAGACTTGGCCACTTTTGTCTGATTTTCATCTTCAAGTTCAAACCTCCATTTTGTATGTTCCTATTTCATTTGAATCTGCTGGAGATTGGACAGTCGGATGATCTTACGGAGACAGGCATGGCGAAGCTGGCTGAATACTGAAGAGATTGAGCATACTCTCAAACCCTAACTGCTGATTTAGGTACTCCAAAAAGCTGGGCGCCCTTCTTCACCTAGGGCGCCCAAAGTTCTCATACTTTGTCAAATTTTGATAATCTTCATATTTTTTCATTCTGACTTTTGTGTGAATCCTCCCTGTTCGGCCTCGAATCCCAGGCGACTAGATGATCTGCTGACTGCACCGTTAGACTCGTTGTGGAGCTGGAAAAGAACTAAGCAACTTTGGTTGGAGGCGTAAACCCTAATTTCATCATTTAATGCCCTAAAAAGATGGGCGCCTATTCTCACCTGGGGCGCCCAAGTCAACCAGTGTTAGAAAATTTTCACAATTTGCACCTTCTTCCCCGTTCTTCGTGCTTGCTCACCAACTCGCCTTCTGTTGAACGCCCGAGTGTCGAATCTGACGCTTGGCAGCCGACTAACCTCCATTGATGACCTCAGAGCTTCTGATATGCTTCTAAAAAAGCAGAATAGACCCACTAGGGCAAAACTGATTATTTTGAAATTTTGACTGTACCAGCCTGATACGGAAGTATTTTGAGCCAATCAAAATCAGTTTGGACCCTAACGGATCAACTTTCTATTTTTAGAAATTTTCTATTTTTAGAAAGTTTTGCCAGTATTTGTTTCAAAAGAAACCCTGAAATAGCAGTTTTCCTATAAAGTAGGGATGAAAAACTGAGATCTGGGTTTTGTAGATTAAGCTGCTCTAAGCAGACCCAGATCGTCAGATTTTGAAAATTTGCTTTTTAACCCCTCATGCAAGACAAGCACACCCAAATTTTGACCTTTTTGACTGATTTAACAAGACTTTTACTCATTTCTTCAAAATGTCTAAGTGTAACAAAAATTTTAATTTTGGGGTAGAACATTGGCTTTGTTTGGGGACCATGGCAGATACTTACGACATAGGAGAACCATAGAATCTCTGGAGTTTGAGCTTAGACCAGTGCCTTGTCCATTGGGTATCGAAGTCAACATCATTTCCTAATCACCTATTTGCAAGACTTTCCTAAGTCACCTAAAACTGGACTTCCTAGAAATCACCTAATAGTTGGACTTCCCTACTAATCGCCTAAAACAAGACTCCTAATCACCTAAAACACGACAGGACTGTTACGGAAAGGGGAAACACAACATAACGAAAACATCACGGAAAGGGCAAACACGTCATGAAAAACAAAGAAAAATATTTACAAAGATTGTTTTGCGAACTTACTCCACCCCCGAAGGGACGAAGTGCTTCAGGTACTACCCGCTGTGTGGTAGAGGGAGGAGACTTCCATCCAAGTGCAAGAGAATATAGGTGTTCTCTCCTGCGGGGTCGCGAATCTTGAAAGGTCCCAACTACAAGGAATCAAATTTGTCGTGCATTCCCTTGGGCTCATGTCTCTTATCCCATAAGAGGACTTGATCTCCAACCTCAAAATCTCGTTGGCAAGCTTTCTTGTCAAAAATTTTCTTCACCCGCTCCTGGTGTTGAGTGATTCTATCTACCACCTCCACCCTTTCTTCTTGAAGCTTTGTCAGGTACAGAATGCGCTTTTGGATAGGATCTGTAAATTCTCCATCTTCTACTGTGGTCGCCAGCTGCAAAGTGAACAACTCCAACGTGATAGGTATCATCGCTTCCGTACCATATAGGAGGATAAAGGGTGAGGTACCTGTTGATGTGATTTTCGTGACCGCACCAACATAGAATAAAGTTGTCCGAAGTCTACTCTATCCTCTCTTGAACAAAGTATTCAGCATGCTAAGATTGCGAGTGAGTTCATGCTTTCAACTCCAAGGTTCCGATAATACAATAGAATACCCTCAGTTGGTTCGTTGTGATTTTGCTAGTATCATGAGGGGACTTACACAATTGTTCAGTAGCTGATAGCAGACATCAGATTAAGGGTTTCACTTGGTTCGAATGATTTGGCAAGTGAGCACAAGTTTCCTAATTCTAACCAAAAATGAACTGAAATTAAATGAGTGTAGGGATAAGAAGGTTCTAGTCTACTCTAAGGCGTGGGACATGGCGATCAATTCTCACAGACTTCAACCGAGCCTTGCTTTGCCTCGCTTCGGACAGCTTCCACAAAACCGGTGCAATCTTCAGAGGAGTAGTGTTGTGATGTTTTTTCACACATCTCCCCATTGCAAATGGGGACCCCCCTAATTTTGGCTTTGCTTTTCGGTCATTTTGTTGTGTCTCTCTTTTCTGCTGTCTGTCTTTCCGGGGACGTTCCCGTCTCTGAGTTTAAACGTGAGTTTGGCCAAGTCTGAAAATTAGGGTTTCCTTTTTCCTGGTCAGTCCGAGGTCGAATAAAGTCAGTAAATTGAAAATTGAGCTTAACATTGTTGTCGCATGTTTCCAACAGGCTTTCAGCGGATTTTCAACTAATTCGGAAATACTTACTATTTTTAGTAAGTGTGAAATTACAGGCAGTTCGTCAGCACTTTTGAGTTTCCAACAGCCACACGGCATTCAGAGCACATCAGGCTACTCGCATGCAAAATTTGAGCGAAAACAGACAACTTACTATTTTTAGCAGTCCAGCTTCCGGGGCAAATTTCAGGGCTCAGATGCAAAGTTTTTCTTTGCATGTCTGGGTATTCCTTCTGGGTTTTTCGAGACCTTCGCGACGGTATAACATGCAAAACGAGATGACCACTTTCAGAATTCAGCCTTCTAAGGCTATTTTTAGGGTTTGCATGTCAGGGTTTCTTTTGCATGTCAGGTGATTCCTGATCGGTTTTTCGAGAGCTTCGCGATGGTGTGACATGCAAACAAAGATACTCACTCAGTAAGGAACTTGCTATTTTTAGTAGGAGTGTCCCGACCACCTCCCAGTAGTTCAATCACGAGCTGATCGCGAATGCAAACGAGGACAAACGGAGACCATTTGATATGCATGCAGCGAATTAGGGTTTCCAGCTTTAGAGCCCGTAAAAATTCAAAATTTTCAAAACCGATGTAAACCAACGCTGACAGATTCTTCAGCTATCTCTGATAAAATTTCAAGTCAAATGGAGCACTTACTATTTATAGTAAGTCAATTTGAAACTGGCTAAAAATAGTAAATTGAGTGCATGTGTCAGTATCGACAGATAGGCCACGTGGTGAGGAGCGCCTCATTAAAATTTCAAGTTGATCGGAGCAGTGGAGCTATCAGAAACAAGAGGTTACTATTTATAGTAAACCACTTTCAGAAACATGCTAAAAATAGCAGGGTGACTAAAAATGGCAGTGTTGACAGAACAACGAGGCTATGAGGATGCAGTGCGCGAAATTTCAAGCCGTTCCGAGCTTCAGAGGTGCAAAATTCAGAGGACTTACTATAAATAGCAGGGCACGTAAGCTGGCGAAAGATGATGAAAATTTGTCTAAGTCTGGAACTTCGTCCAGCAGGCCTAGTCAAATGCGCCCAGATTGATGAGGAGGCATGGAAATTTTTTGAATGAAGTTCATCCTGCTCAGGGGTCAAAATGCGCCCAAGGCAGAAGAAAGTCAAAGAAAGTCAAGGATTTTCATCCTGTTGGCATGCTGAAATGCGCCCTCCTCACAAGCCAGGCATAAAAAATTTCTAAGTGTGAAATGCTTATCCACTTGCCTAGGCAAAATGCGCCCTCACATGCAAGCAAGCTGCTAAAAAATTTTCTAAGTATGATGCTTCATCCTCCACCCCCTGTGAAATGCGCCCAGCATGAAAATTTTCTAAGTATCAAATCTCGTCCTGCAGCCTATGTAAAATGCGCCCAAAAGTGCAAAGAAAGTCAAAAGGTCAAAGCTTTTAATCCACCACATAGGCCAAAATGCGCCCAAGATGAAGCAAGTCAACAAAGTCAAAGAGTTTTGTCTTCCTCACCCCTCCAAATGCGCCCAAGTTAGGAGGGTAAAGGTAAGTGGCGGTGGTAAGTGAGGTGAAATGTGATTAAGGCGTGGTGGGAGCTTGGTAAATGCTAGGCGTTTTTCTTCTTCAAGCCTCAAATGCGCCTAAGGTGGTAAGTGGTGTTGGAGAATATTTTTTAAGGCGTGGCCAAGGTGATATGTATGAGGTGGCAAAGATAATATGTTAGACGTGATTTCAAAATTCTCTAAGTGGTATGCGCTCAAGGTGAAGTGTGCTAGAAGATATTGCAAGGTTATGGATGTGTTGCCTAGACGTTGGAAGTAAAGACTTCTAGCACAAAGTAAAAGATGTTAAGTGAAGAAAAAGAAAATATTGCTAAGGCGTTTGAGCTTCAAATAAATGTTTTTCAATGTGAAGAAAAATGCAAAATGGTGAGTGAGGGATAAAATATGCTAGGCGCCTCCATGAAAATTTTCTGAGTGAAGTTGATATTTTCACAGGAAAAGTTGACAGAGTTGAGTAAAATTTCCTAAGGCAAAATTTTCATGGTGATCAAAAAATTTTCTAAGGCACAAATATTTTCTTTCTTAGAAAATACTCCTAGGGCTCTGAGGAGATGAAATTTCTCAAGAAGCGAGCAAAATTGTTGGAGATGAAGTTAGAGAATGCCAGCTGCACAGGGTTGATAAAATTTTTCCAAGTCAGAGCAAAGAAATACTTCAGGATCGAAGAACAAGAATAAATTTGATGAAAGAATATTTTTCTAAGGTTCAAAATTCAAGAAAATTAAATGAACCCGTTCGTTGTGCACCCATGAGTTCGACGCGTTCTGAAGGAAATTTTCTTCTGGGTATTGAAAATTATCGATGAGGAGGGGATTTTAAGGTCTTCCACAGCTTGACGGGGATTCTGGGATGAAGATTTTGATGGGCACCGGATTGATGAGTTTTCCTAAGAGAAATTTGAAAATTTTCTAAGGCAAGTGTGAAGAAAACGTGTTTTCAAGGTAAAATTCTCCGGACGATGAATTTGAAAGGAACTGCCTAGTTGAATTTGCTTAAATCCTTTGTGAAGATAGTTTTCTTGAGCCAGAGATGAATAAAATCAAGGTTGTCAGAGTTCCAGTAGGTGAAATGAATTTCTTGAAGATGCAGATGTGTTGAAAGTTTGTCTAAGGCATGAACTTGAACACGAAGTTGGCGATGAACGCTTGGAGATCAAAGCATGAAAATCAGGTCAGTAAGTCGAATTTATATTATGAAGTGTTCTGATGCTCTTCTCCTTGCTTGTTTTGCAGGAGGAACGTCGAGATCAAGCACGATGACTTGAAGTGATGAAGCGCGATGATATTACGACCTTCGGAGGAAGATAAAGTTATGGGTTTCACATGAAGGAAGAAAGTTGCAAGAAAATGGCTAAGTGTTGAAGAAACATTTTCAAGGCTCAAGATGAAAAGAAGATGAAGACCCTCAAGTGGAAGAAGTCAAAGAACAACGCCAAGAAAGAAGATCAAGAATAGTGTGAACGCATCTACAAACGGAATCTTCTAGAAGGAATAATGGACATTATGGCTCATTTATTACCTCACTTTCCTTTGTGGCGGTTTTTAGGGAAAATCTTGTTTAGGGCTGAGGTGGCACGATTTTGGCCACTCTATCAATTGTAACCCTAGCCGTCTTTTGGGACTTGGCTTGCTATATAAAGGGGAAGTCCCCCTCATTTGTAATTCATTAGAAGTAGACAGTAGAGAAGATTAGAATAGACATAGAGTAGAGGGACAACTTAGAAGTAGCTTAGTATAGATTGATAGTGTAGTTTGAAGAAGAGGGAAAGTTTTCCCTTTGAAAACTTTGTAAGAAATTGTTGTGAACACTCTCTCAATAAAAGAGTTTTTCATTGATGGTGAATTTCGTCTTTGTTGTGAGTAGCTAGCAAGGTTTCTTCGTCCTTCCGATTCAAATGGTAGCGTAAAATAGTTCTAAGTAGTATAGTTTTCATTCCATGCAAGTAGAAGATAGTAATTGTGGAATGTGGTGTTTGATCTAAGCAACTTCGTCTATCCATACCACTAGTGTATTTGCTGATGGTGAATACGCCTTGTGTGGTCAACTGGAATATCATGCACTTAACTTCAATCACAGTTTGAATGATGGTATGCGTCGTTGTGATGGTATCTTCGTGTCAAGAGGTGGTTTGAACATCTTTAGTCATCTCCCTTGAAGATTGCACCGACTCCGTGGAAGCTGTCCGATGCGAGGCAAAGCGAAGTCCGGTTAGAAGTTTGCTGAAGTTGAGCTCCATATCCCACTTTAGAATAGATTTAGACTCTCTAAACCCTCCAACCCATTTAAATTCAATACTTTTTAGTTGGAAACTGGCTTCATAGATAAATCTTTCGAGCCTTTGAATTCCTTTCCTCTTGAACAATTCCGTAAGTCCCTTGAAATACCAGCAAATCACATCGAGCCAAACCGAGCCTATTAAGCACTAAAAGAACCTTGAGTTGAACGCATGAACTTTCTTGCAATCTTAGCATGGAATACTTTGATCAAGAGAGAATAGGTAGCCGCAACTTTGATTCGCTAGTGCGGTCACGAAAACACATCAACAAGTAGCGAAAGGTGTTCGATTGTAACTCAACATGCAAGTACCATCAAGATGATGCATACAAACACGTGAATCACAATCGAAGTTAAGTTTGAAAAGTAATCCAGTTGACCATGCAGGGCGAACCCACCGTCAGCGAGCCCGCTAGTGGTATGGACAAACGAAGTCTTGTTCAAATCGAGCACCACATTCCACAATTACTAAGTACTTGCATGAAATGAAATCTACTTTACTTTAAGCTACTTCAAGATGCTACGTGAATTGGAAGGATGAAGAAGCCTCGACAACTACTCATAACAAAGAAGAGATCACCATCAATGAAAAATTCTTTTATTATGAAAGCATTCACGACAACTTCTTACAAAGTGTTCAAAGGGAAGACTTTCCTTCCTTTTCAATCTAAACTAAACTATCAAACTATTCTACTTTCTATTCTATCAATTTCTCTCTATTCCTTCTCTGCTATTCTAACTCTAATGAGTTACAAATGAGGGGGGATGCCCCTTTTATAGTTGGCCAAGTCCAACGGACGGCTCAGATTACAATCGGCTGGGTGGCCCAGATTGTGCCACCTTAGCCCTAAACAAGATTCACCCTAAAAACTGCCACAAAGAAGAGTGGGGTAATAAATGAGCAATTAATGGCCACCATCTTCTAGAAGATTCCTGTTTTGAAACGCGTTCACACTGTTCTTGTTCTTGACTGCAGACTTGATCAAACAGCTTCAACTTCTGGCATGGCATGCACGTTCTCATTTTGAAATTCAAGACCGCAACCTCATTCTTCTGCTTGATGATGATTTTCCTCTTTAATGTTGTTCTTCAACCTTGAAGTACTTGAGGATCATTTCTAACCTTTGGGTCTTCATCTTGAGCTTTGAAAATATTTCTTCTTGGTTACTTGAGCTGGGCACATACTAAGTCTCAACACTTAGCCATTTCTTGCAATTTTTCTTCCTTCGAGGTTGGCATGTAATCTTGGAGCACTTGCTTCATCGCTTCAAGTCATCACCGCCTAGTCTCGACGTTCCTCCTGCAAAACAAGCAAGGAGAAGAGCATCAGAACACTTCATAATATAAATTTACCTTACTTACCTGATTTTCATGCTTTAACTTTGAGGTTTGAGTGATCTCCAGATCATCCTTTTCCTCGAGCACAAATTTACTTGATTTATGACTTAGAATATTTTCACATTATCATTCATCCTCTTTAGGGCGCATCTGGAGACTTGAGCTTCCATTTTCATTCCACAAGCCGAGGCGTTCACTCTAGCTTGAGAAAATTGCTTTCATCAAGAACTTGACCAAAAATCATCTAGTCATTCAATCTCAAATTCATCACTCAAGGCATTCTATCTTCAACAACACTTATTCCTTGCCTTCGAAAATTTTTAAATTTTCCCTCAGAAAATCCATTATTTAAGTGCCCATCAAAATCTTCATCCTGAAGGCCCCGACGAAGTGTGGAAAACTTTGAAATCCATTCCTCATCGCGAACGTCTAGCACCCAAAAGAAAATTTTCTTCAGAACGTGTTGAATTCATGGGTATACAACGAACGGGTTCATTTAATTTTTCTTGAATTTTGAACCTTAGAAAAATAATTTTCGACAAATTTATTCTTGTTCTTCATTCCTGTGAGTATTTTCTTGCCCTGATTTGAAAATTTCCAATTGACACTGTGCAGCTGGCATCATATGACCTCTACTGGCAAAATTCACTCACTTCATCACCCTCCATTAGACTTAGGCGTGATCTTCCTCTAGAGAGGTGGAATTTTGATAACACTTAGAAAAATATTTAAATTCCATCATAGGCACATTTTGAATTTTGCCTTAGAAAATTTTCATTCACTTCAATCATCTTGTTTGTGGTGAGGAATTTTATTAACTCCCTTAGAAAAATTGTCTTAAAAGCACATATCATGGAGGATATTTAATTTCAGCGCCCAACATGTTTTATTCACATCACCCCATAGGCTTAATATTCCCAACGCCTTAGCAATATTTATCCCTCTTCACCCTCAACGCAATAGCAACTCCTCATTTTACCTTTACACTTTACTCTTTTCATGGCGCATATCACACATGCAGGAGGATGAACTTCATTTCAACGCCATTGACTTGCTGACTCTTCCTTCTTATGGGCGCATTTCTTAATGTGAGAAGGATGAAGTTTCTAACATCTTTGACCACCTTTAAAACTTGGGCGCATTCTCTACATGGTGAAGGATGAAACACTTTTGACCTCCTTTTGAACTTGTTTAGCATGGGCGCATTTAACATAGGGTAAAGGATTAACATCTTTGACTTTTGACTTTGCTAGAAGTGACATGGGCGCATATTATACTTGCTAAAGGATGGGCGCATATTATACTTGCTAAAGGATGGGCACATTTTGCCAAGGCTAGAGGATGAACTTCTTTGACTCTTTGACTTGCTTGTAGCATGGGCGCATTTGATAGTGGCAGGAGGATAAACTTTTTGCCTTAGACTTTTTTAAACATCTTCATCCTTCATAAAGTGGGCGCATTTTGATGGGTGAGGAGGATGAAGCCTAGACTTAGAAAAAATTTCATCATTTTGAAGGCAAGCTTGTGAGGAGGGCGCAAATGGAGGCATGAGGTGGATGAAGCTTGATACTTAGAAGTTTTTTGTAATCATCTTGCTTGTGAGGGCGCATATGGAGGCATGAGCAGGATATTCAACACTTAGAATATTTTTCCATCATCCTGAAGGCAAGCTGGGTGCATTTTCAAGGTCCTGCAGGATGTTCAACACTTTGCATTTTTCTCAAGGTCTCCAGCTGAAGTGGGCGCATTTTGAAGGTGGTGAAGGATAAAGTTCCAGACTTAGCCATTTTTCCTTCCTTCTGCCAGCTTCTCCGTGTCCTGCTATTTATAGTAAGTCTTCTGATTTCCACACTTCTGAAGCCCAGAACGATTTGAAATTTTGAACACTGGACCTTCATGACCTTGTCAACCTGTTCACACTACTACCCTGAGCTGACCTGCTATTTTTAGCCCATTTCTGAAGGTGGTTTGCTATTTATAGTAACTGCTTGTTTCTGAGACCTCCACAACTCCGTTTGACTTGAAATTCGAATGGCGTGCTCCTCATCGGGTGACTTGGCTGTTGACACTGGCACCTGACACTGATTTACTATTTTTAGTCAGTTTCTGGAATGCCTTACTATAAATAGTAAGTGCTCCAATTTCCTTCAAATTTTACCAGTGGATAGCTTGAAAGATGCTGATCGCAGTGGGATACACCGGTTTTCGAAAATTCTGACTTTTTACCCCTCTTTTTGGGTCCCGAAGCTAGAAACCCTAATTTGGCTTGCATGTATATCAAACGACCTCCGTTTGACCTCGTTTCAGTTGCACTTAGCCCTGTTTGTTGTTTTGATGCCCTGGGTAGCCGCCGGGATGCACCTGCTATAAATAGTAAGTCCTTGAATATTGATCACCTTGCTTTGCATGTCACACCACTGCGGAGCTCTCGAAAAACCCATAAGGAATCATCCGACATGCAAAGAAAACGCTAACATGCAAACCCTAAAAATAACCTCTGAAGGTTGAACTCTGAAAGTCGTTATCTCACTTTGCATGTTATACCATCGCGAAGGTCTCTGAAAACCCGAAGGAATCTCCAGACATGCGCTGAAAAACTTTGTGTATAAACCCTGAAATTTGCTCTAGAAGCTGAACCGCTAAAAATAGTAAGTTGTCCGTTTCAGCTCAAACTTTGCACATGAGTAGCTTGATGTGTTCTGGATGTAGTGTAATTGTCGAAACTTCAAAAATACTGAAGAAACGCCCTGAATCGCACACTTACTAAAAATAGTAAGTTGCCGGAATCTGATGGAATTTCAGTGGAAATTTGCTAGAAGCATACTGATAGCAATGTTAGTCTCAGATTTCACTTTATTCACTTCATTTGATTTCAAATTGACCAGAAAAGTGCAAACCCTAATTTTCAGACCTAGCCAAAATCTCACGTTTAAGCTCAAAGGCGGGCACACCCCGGAAAGACAGACAATAGAAGAGAGAGACACAAAGAGAGAGAGAGACAAAACCAAAGCCAAAAGACGAGGAACGGAGCAAAAATTAGGGGGTCCCCATTTTGAATGGGGTGATGTGTGAAAAGGTCACAACAGTACCAATGGCTCTCTTCGGAGTAATTCTATCAGCCCAGAGAGCATCATAGAGTTTCTTGTGCCAAGTTCGTTGACTGGAATCAACCAACTTGCGGATAATTGTGACAATTTTCTTGTTTGATGACTCAGCTTGTTTGTTACCTTGGGGTTAATAGTCTGATGAATGAGATAGTGTAATGTTGTGGTCAAAACAAAACTCCATTAGCTCCTTGGATGAGAAAAACATTGCATTATCTGTCACAATTTTGCGAGGCACTCCGAAGTGCGTGACAATGTTTTCCTTCAAGAACTCACACACAACATCGAACGTAGCTCGCTTGGTGGGAATGGCCTCAACCCATTTAGTGAAATAATCAGTGGCTATAAGGGAAAAAATATGCCCCTTACTGGATCGTGGGTTGATAGGACCAATAAAATCTAAACCCCATTGCTGAAATGGAGCGTTTATAAAAACTGGCCTGAGAGGAGCGGCTGCTAACTTCGCCTTGCCAACAAACTGTTGACACAACTGACATTTGTGTACCCACTCATATGCATCGCGGAACATAGTCGGCCAAAAGAACTGTGCTCGCAAGATTTTAAAAGCTGTCACCTTCGAAGAAAAGTGACCACCGCATGCTTGATTGTGGAAAGCTTCCAGCAAGCGTCGTTGTTGATCTTTGGTAACACACAACATGAAGGTTCCGCCAAACCCTCGCTTGTACAAAACATTGTTGATGATTACATAATTCTACGCTTTTAGCTTTAGCATTCTCTTTTGTTGCTTGTTCAGGTGATTCGGACAATCACCATAAGTCAGGTAATACCATATCTCAGTAATCCATTCTCCAGAAGATTCAATCAGTAAGATCATTGGAAGATCCTCTTTAACTTCAGGTTCAATCTCAGGTATACCTTTGGCTTGAAGTTTATTATCTCCATCCTCTGCTATCAACTAACAAAGACCTCTCCTGTGGACGAGTTTGGTTGGCTTGATCTCCAAGTCATACTCTTGCACCTTCGCGACCCAGTTACCTCTTTTCGAGCCCATCTCTTGTTGAGTTAGCACGCTTTTTACTGCTGGATCTGTGACATATACAATGGTGTGAGAATTCAAGATATAAAATTTGAAATTCTTTACAGCTCGGACCACTGCATAGGAATTCTTTTCAATCTGAGAGTATCTTGATTCACTGTCCTTGAAACTACAGCTCATAAAAGCTATTGGAGATTCAATTTCTTCATTTAACTTCTGTGTCAGAATGGCAGACAGAGTATGCTCTGATGCATAACAATAAAGGATAAACTCCTTTTCAAAATCAGGACGGACTAACACTGGAGCTTGACTAATGGCTTCTTTTATTGTTGCAAACGCCTTCTTGCCTTCTTCCGTCCACTTGAAAATTGTCTTCTTCTTCATCATAGTAGATATATCTTTAGTCAACTTAGAAAAATCTGGTACAAATCTTCGTATGAAATTTACCTTTACCTTACCAAAGAAAGAGTGTACCCCTGTTCTGCTTGTTGGAAGAGACAAACTTCTAATAGCTTCAACCCGGCTCGGGTCGATTCGAGTTCCCTCCTTGGAGACGATATGGCCAAGCAACTTGCCTTTCGTCACTGCAAAGATAGACTTTTTGGGATCAATGATATTTTATGGTATCTGCATCTCTTGAAAACCTTCCCTAGATGTGAAAAATGATCTCCTCGTGTCTTCGAGAAAACAGTGAGGTCGTCTAGATAAACAACAATTACTTTATTTCTCAAGTCTCCAAATGCCAAATCCATGGCTCTCTGAAAAGTAGCACCGGCGTTGATGAGGCCGAAGGGCATTCTCTCATATGCAAATGTACCCCATGGGGTTGTGAATGCTGTCTTGAACTGATCTTCTGAACCGGTAACTGTCTGCAAGGTGTGCTCCATGATCGGCAAAGGATAATTATCCTTGAGCAATGATTGATTCAAGTTCCTGAAATCAACGCAAATTCTGATTTCTTCGTTCTTCTTACGCATAGGAACTTTATTTGACACCCAGGTGGAATGATGGATCGGGAAGATGATCTTTGCATTCACCATTTTTTGGATTTCTATGTAGATGGTATCTTGAATCCGCGGATTGTAGTGTCTCTGCTTTTGCTTAAAGGGCTTCGCTTCAGGTTGAAGAGGAATTGTGTGAGACAATTCTCTTGGTGTAAAAACTTTCAAATCTTCATATGACCAGGCGAAGACATCTCGGTATTGCTTGAACAAAGAGATGAACCTCTCACTTTCCTCTGTAGTGCAGCATGGACCCAGATTAACAAGTCTAGGCTTGTCAACTGTTCCGATATTGATTTGTTGATATTCGGCAGAGGTTCTTTCGCTTGAGTTTCTTTGATCTTGTATGTATCTGTCGTGCCTGTCAAAAATATTCTCCAAGGAAAACAAGCCCTTGGGAACTTTATTTCCTTTCAACTGGATTATGCTGGTATCTGGCTCTTCTGGACTTTCTTTGTCTTCAGCAATCTTTGGCGCATCTGGGACTTCTGTTACTGCTTCTCTATGAGTAAATGAACTGCCCTCAAAGAACAATTCTTTGAAATTATCTCCCATAACAAGAAACTCCTTAATGTGATCATCATCGTTAAAGACTTGCCAATTATCACAGTTGTCAGGTACAACTGGCCTGTATATTAACTCAATGGCAAATGCATTCTGACGGAAGTCAGAATGTGGCATAAAAAGTGAAGTTGACACTGCGAGGGCATCTGCTCTGCTATTTTCTAGACGTGGAATGTACTTGATATCAAAAGCTTCTAACCAATCTATTGCATTCCACACCCTATTTCTATAGTGTTGAAGACAATCTGCTTTCACTCTGAATTGATCTCTGACTTGCTTCACAACGAGCTTCGCATCTCCTTCGACTATGAGATGTTTAATACCCATATCTTTTGCATTTCTGAGACCTAGTAAAAGCGCCTCATATTCCGTTGTGTTGTTCGTACATTCAAATTGCAAGCGGTATGCAAATGGATACAAGCATCCTTCAGGAGAACTTATTACAACTCCCGCTCCCGAACCAGCAGTGGAACAACTACCATCAAACTGCAAAGTCCACAACTTAGGATCATCTGCTGATTTCTCTGCGGTACACGCGATCTCTTGACTTTCTTCAGGAATCTCTGATAGCATAGCGTAAGTACCAAGAACCGTTTCTTGATATAGAACTTGAGCTTGAGGATCTTGAGACTTCACGACCGCAAATCGAGATTTGGGTTTTGGTTCTAGCTTGAAAGTTCCATTCTTTAATGGAATGTTCGCAGAAGACCAATCCATTTGAATCTCTCCATTGAGGTCCTTGCAAAGGCTTTTGCTTAATAGCATCTCGTAGCTAGCTGGAATGTTAGCTACCAGGATGGTCATCATGATTTTCTTTTTAGGACAGGCCGCCAACCTCACTTGAGCATCTTTTAACTGTCCGACTAACGGCACTGACTTAGACTCCAGTGAATAACATTTGTCCCTTGTCTTGGTGCACGAAAGTCCTAGAGCGTTCATCACTGTAAAGGCATGACGTTGTCTGAAGCTCCGGAATCGATGATACAATTGCTCAATTTGTAACCTCCTATATACAGAGAAATATAGAAGGGCTTAGGCTTGTCTTCCGCCGGAACGGATGATTCGAGCAATGTGGGCTGCTTGACAGGTCCTTTCTTCACAAATTTGAGAAGTCGGTCCACTTGCTTTGGATGATCTTGGAGATACTCTAACTGAGAAATCTGCACTTTGTTTTACATCAAAGAATCTACAATATCAAAATTTGCTGAGGACGAGTCTTCAGCAACTGCTTTCACGTTCTCTTGAGAAGACTTAACATTAGAAGTAGAAGCTACTTCTTTTCCTTTTTCTTTATCTTTTGATACTTTTAGTCTCTCTTCTTCTTCTCTTTGTGCTCTCAGATGTTGAGCTCTGGTGAACACAGGAGTCGTGTGATTCTCAGGATTTACTGCAAGAGAGTACTGACGAATATCTTCTTCTTGTTCTTCAAAATCGGGTTCACTTTCAAAGTAGCCCGTTGCGGAGTCGCCATCGAAGTTTTCCGATTGAGGTAAGACAACATTCGAACTTGGAGTTGGTACGAAACTTGGTGCAGGCGTAGTTTCGGCATATCCCATTATCTCGTTCATTTTGACATTTTCGGGGGAAGTGGCGCCGGTATGTTCAGTGGAATCATGAAAGGAGCAAAACACAGCATTTTGTGTATTCTCAGCCGCTTGCCTTGGTGGAGGTGGTCCTCACGGCCTGTAATTGTTGTAAGGCTGAAAGTTATTTCTCCTCGGCTGGTACGGCTGCTGAGGTTGATAAGGCTGTTGTGGTGCTTGATACGGCTGTGGCGCAGGCAAAGCAGGTGGTGGTGCAACTTGAGCAAGAGGCATAGGCTGCACTGGCAATTGCCTCTTGAGAATAGTTACTTCATTAGCAACCCTTTGAAGTAACGGATCAGTAGAACTCTGAACCAAAGGCCTAATAGCATCTCCTTTGATCTTTCTTGAAGTGATCATGTTGTCTTCAATTTCTATGGCACCTTGTTGTGCGTCTTCTAGTTCTGTCTCATTGGCCTATCTCAGGATAAAGGCTATCTCTGATGGAAGTGCGTTGACAAAACTGCTCAACAGGATCTCAGGCGATGGATTAGGTGTGTATGAGAGACGAGTGACCAGGCGGTTAAACCTTGCCACGAACTCCCTCATTGGTTCATTGTCCTCCTTTGAATTTGAGAGCTGAGTGAACAACTAGTGGCTATCTTCAGCTGGCTTGAACCTTGCAAGAAAATTTTCAGTCATAGTATTCTAGTTGGTTATGCAACCAGGCTCCAGGTGATTAAACCATTCGGCAGCAGCTCCCGCGAGTGTCTCAACAAAGAGACGTACAACAATGTCTTCATGAGCTACATGCAGAACAGCGCAAGGTGTTGAAAAGGCTGAAAGATGATCGTCAGGATGTTGACTTCCATCACCTTGGAACCGTGGAAAGTGCTTTCTCGACCCCTTAGGAAATTCATGATTTGCTGCCAAGGCCAAAGGTCCGATATGATCACCCCAAGGCAGTGGGGGACCTCTTCTCCGATTGCGATTGCGGTGGTTATCATTGTTGTTGTTGTTGTCACCCATTGCTTCGGGTTCTTCTTCTTTGAACACAGGTACGGTGTTGAACTCGGGAACTGTGTTGAATTCAGGAACTGTGTTGGACGATCCTTCAACTTCTATAGGATGTGTCTGCGGAAGGAAAGGATCAACTCCTTCTTGGAAGAGCGGATTTGTTCTTGTTCTCCTCCTTGTATAGACTATGTACGCCAGGATTGTCTAGTCCCACTTGGGTGGTGGCAAGATAGGTCTTTTGGCTGCAATATCGGCTTTCTCTTCCTCTTGGTCTAGAATAACAGCAGCGTTTCTCCACTAAGCAGGGGTCTCCTTCTCAAAAATGAAACTCCTTAGGCTGCTAATGATGTCTACTTGCTCTCCTTCAATTATCTGGAAATTCGGCTGCTGGAGGTGTAAGAACAGGTTGTTGAACAGGAGCAGTAGGACGCCAGATAGTCATACCCGTGACATAAATCCAAAGCTTTCTTTGTTGTTTAATGCCTTGTGCCCCACGGTGGGCGCCATAAAACTATTGGCGTTTAAATTTGCACCTCTGGAATGCGTATTTGGAACGAACAGCTATGCACAGTAAAACTGCTCTTCAAATTAGGAGGGGAAGCTCCCTCTTGCTGATGGTGTTGAAAGAAAGTAAACTAAGAACTAAGTTGCCTATCTTTTTGATTACCTTAGAGCACAAGGTTTATTAAACACAAACGCCGCAGCTGAGATTTTCCGTTTTAAGAACTTCAACTACAACTAACTTAAACTAAAGACGTTTCTAACTTCTCAAGTAATACGCAGAGCAAGAGAAACTAGAAATGAATAAGGTTGATTCTCTGACAAAATACTTCAATAAACTCTTTCTCAACAAACATCTACACACTTCAATGTAAGCTGAAATCAAAATCATAAAAGTAGGACACAAATAACGGAAATCTGAGATGTTATATCAAGCCAAAGGAGGCTCATGATTTTATTACTCAAACTTCTGGAACAAAACTTACTTCTAACATGCCTGGAACAAGAAATTGCAGCTAAAGAGGTTTGCAATCTTGTTCTTACACAATACGAACAGCAATTACAATAACTTCTTGTTGGCTAAAAGAGACTCAACAATTAGCTATCATAAAACAATTGAACAACACTTGAATAACAAATAGAAGGCACAATAGGCTTAGCGTTTTGTTATCACTAGCATGGTTAAAGAAAACTAATGAGCAAAGACTCTTATTTATAGACAAGCAGAGGAGTAGGGAACCCTAAAATCTCCTTGCTTTCACAATCTAGGGCTTGCTCAGCAAGCAAGCTTTATTACTAAATCTAGAAAGAAGATAACATCTAACATCTAAGAAAGCAGAAAAAGCAGGGAAATGCCAACTATTACATTTATCTTCTTTCTCTTCTCAAAGAATGGATAAGAATTATTCCAAGAATAGAAAGAAAGCGGGAAGAAAGCTGCTTTAAATCTCTATGACATCCGCTAAAAAGCAGGAAACTATGTCACGGTTCGGTGCATCTATGCCATCAATAGCAAAACATCACTTTTCTAGAATATCTTCAGCATCTACAATAGATCTCAGGAAATCTTCGACCTCATTGGCCGCCTTTTCAAACTTTGCTGACATCATGGAAATGTGACTTGGCAGTCATATGTTTTTTTTTCATTCACTTCAGTACAATCTTCTTGTTGTATTTTTCCTTATGCATCTCCCATATCCTCTCACATTCGCCCTTTTGATATAGTGATGCTTTTAGGCCAAGGGGGAATGGAAAAACACTTCTTGATCATATCAGGCTTCAGATTGCAAATCAATCTGCCATCAACTGACTGAATCTCCCTTGTAGTCGGGTTGTAATGCTTGATGCAAGCGATTACAAACTCAAGACTCTGAACTGATATAGGAATAGACGCTGCTGCGAGGAGTCCAGAATGTCCCAGGTTCCTGATTGAGGTGTTCCCTGCGCTCTCCAAAGCGTGTAAATCAAACACCGACTTGATATGATGCAAGTTTGTCTCAGCTGTTTTGATGAAATCATGATAAAGAGCGGATTCAATCTTGAAAACATTGGGAGTGTACTCCATTTCGGAAACCTTGAAGAATGACTATAAACTCGCCTATGTTCAGACAAGTTTTGAGCAACTTACTATTTTTAGAATGCTGATTTTTCTTGCTCTAACGGACAAATTTTTTGAAATTTTTGCTGAGATATGGGTTTTGCTCAAAATTTTGTTGCAAGACAACCCAGATTGTCCGTTTTTGAAAATTTTGAATTTCGCCTGATATAGCAGCAAACCCTAATTTCTTCAATTTTTCACTAAAAAAGCTGGCATCTGGGTTTTGTTCAGAATATGATTAGAAATGGACCTAGTTGATTAGATTCACAAAATACTGATGGCTGATCAAAAAAGCAGCCAACCCTAGGATTTGGAATTTTCTTGTAAAAAAGTTGTGATATGGGTTTTCTTCAGAGGACTGATTTGAGAGGACCCAAATGATTGAAAACTAAATGCACTGAGGATTTCACTGACATGCAAATAAAAAGCAGCTTGCTGCAACTTGATGAAGTTCTTGAAAATTTCTTCAGAAGAATGAGGTGAAAAGACCCAGATGGCTGAAAATTTGAAACTTTTGGCCTTCTCTTTGAAAAATTTGATCTTTTGAATGAAAAAACATGAAAAAGCAAGGGTTTTATGTTGCTGATCTGAAAAATTTGATGAATAACCAGCAAATATGAGTTCTTGAATCTTGAAAAATTTCTTCAAACTTGCTGCTCCAACTTTCTCCTTGAATGCTACCTGCAAAAATAATGAAAATTACATGAAAGAAAGGTGTTAAATAGACTTAGGGTTTTGAAATAGGTTTGCTTTCTTTTGCTTTCATCCTCAAAATCCTAAAAATATCTGTTCGTTGAACTTGGACATCCTCGTCTCCTTGCAATTTTGAAATTTCTTGAAAGTTTTGCAAATTTCTCTAAGGCATGAGAAATTGGGCGCCCTTCTTGGCTACGGGCGCCCACTTCAAGCAGTGTTAGCCATTTTTTTGATATTTTCAACTTCTCACAACTTTGACCCCCTACTTTGACCTCGATTTCCGGCTTGCAGACTAATCTGATGAGCGAGCTAAAGGATTCATCACGGAGCCTGACCCTTTCTGAGAAGATTGTTCTGGAGGCGTCTCTGGCTAAAAACCTCATTTCGACCTTCGAATTCATAGGAGCCTTTCTCTTCCAGGGGCGCCTATTTTGTCCCGAGTTAGCCATTTTCTTGATCTTCAATTTCTTCATTAACTCTTCTTCCACAGATGATCTTGTCGAATCTGGTGATCCAGGCATCGGATTGACTAACGGTTATGTTCGTTGCGAAGCTGAGAAGATCTTAAGAGAGGTCTCCTGGGAGAGACTTCATCAAACAGTGAGTTGCTTCAAAAGCTTGGGCGCCCTTCTTGGCTGGGGCACCCAAACTCACCAGAGTTAGATTATTTTTCATTTTTTCCTGTTTGCTTCTGAATCTCATTTCTTAACTCTTATTTCACCCTATGTTCAGCTTCTCGTATCTGGCGACTACAAACGCCGATTGACATGCTGAATATCTCGTTGGAGAGTTGGATCAACTGGGAAGAGATCATGTTAGAGCCACATTTGCAAATTCCTCTGTTTAGACCCTTGAAATCTTGGGTGCCTCTTCTATCCTGGGGCGCCCAAAACCTCCAGACTTGGCCATTTTTTGTCTGATTTTCATCTTCAAGTTCAAACCTCCATTCTGTATGTTCCTCTTTGATCTGAATCTGCTGGAGATTGGACAGTCGGATGATCTGACGGAGATAGGCGTGGCGAAGCTGGCTGAATACTGAAGAGATTGAGCATACTCTCAAACCCTAATTGTTGAGTTAGGTGCTCCAAAAAGCTGGGCGCCCTTCTCCACCTGGGGCACCCAAAGTTCTCATACTTAGTCAAATTTTGATAATCTTCATATTTTTTCATTCTGACTTCTGTGTGAATCCTCCCTGTTCGGCCTCGAATCCCGGGCGACTAGATGATTTGTTGACTGCACCGTCGGACTCGTTGCGGAGCTGGAAAAGAACTGAGCAACTTTGGTTGGAGGCGTAAACCCTAATTTCATCATTTAATGCCCTAAAAAGATGGGTGCCTATTCTCACCTGGGGCGCCCAAGTCAACCAGTGTTAGAAAATTTTCACAATTTTCACCTTCTTCCCCGTTCTTCGTGCTTGCTCACCAACTTGCCTTCTGTTGAACACCCAAGTGTCAAATCTGATGCCTGGCAGCCGACTGACCTCCATTGATGACCTCGGAGCTCCTGATATGCTTCTGAAAAAGCAAAATAGACCCACTAGGCTAAAACTAATTATTTTGAAATTCTGACTATACCAGCCTGATACGGAAGTATTTTGAGCCAATCAAAATCAGTTTGGACCCTAACGGACCAACTTTCTATTTTTAGAAAGTTTTGCTAGTATCCATTTCAAAAGAAACCCAAAAAAACCCAAAAAAAGTTACTATTTTTAGAAAATTTCTAAAAAGAGCAGTTTTCCTAAAAAGTAGGGATGAAAAATTGAGATCTGGGTTTTGTAGATTAAGCTGCTCTGAGCAAACCCAAATCATTAGATTTTGAAAATTTTGCGTTTTAACCCCTCATGCAAGACATGCACACCCAAATTTTGACCTTTTTGACATATTTAATAAGACTTTTACTCATTTCTTCAAAATGTCTAAGTGTAACAAAAATTTTAATTTTGGGGTACAACACAACTCCATAGAATCTAGCTGATCTATGTTCAAGAAAAAAATCTCCACATTATCCCGAAGTGCATGGTAATTCATCCCTTGTAAGACGCAAGTGGTCCAGTCTTTTTCCCGCCCTATAAATCTTCTCATTAAATTCAAATGCCTGGATTCACAGGAAGGTGTATACAAATTTCTGAATTTTTCCCTTGTCACAACTGGATGGAGTGACGAAATCCACACAAGCAACTGTTGAACAAAGCTATGCAACTGAAGAATCTGCAATAAGGGTTAGCTTCCCAACAAGCTGGCAAAATCACCAACTCTGATACCACTGTAATAACCACCCCTTAAATTTTTGAAAATTATAAACTTGTTGGCCCCACAATAGGAATTGCTAATCAACTTTCCTTTCCACTTTTTTATCACCAAGTTCCTGATGTGGGTAAGGTGAGAGCATACGGTGGTAAGGATTACATTAAATAGAACTGCTGAAAGTAAACCACTTGTTCAGTGGGGTGAGTTTAGCACATCCACTTATGCAGCGGTAGGCTAATACAATAATGAACATAAACAAGCTCTTCCACTTTTCAGTGGTGAGCGAAGTGCTAGAGACCACTTGTTTTGTGGGATGAATACAAATAACCACTTATGCATTGGGGGAACCAAATAGACCATTTATGTAGTGGGGTAAGCAAATAAACCACTTATGCAATGGGGTGAGTAGAAAATCAAAGCAATAGGAGCAAGGTCACGGGTGGTACTACCACACAGTGCTACATGATTAGCTCTTACAATTTGATTCCAAATCAGATACAACTACTGTTACAATAAATTATGAAATGACTGAATGGAAACACCTCCAAAATGATGCTAGATGATGAAATAAGTTACCCAACTCGAAGTAGTATCATTATACCTCATCAAAGGCTGAAGGTGGATGCTGGTAATAGGATTATGATCGATGGAATAGTGCTGCTACAGACCTGTTGCAGTAACGAGCAGGCCATAGGCAATGATGATCAGCATCTAGGCACCTTCAACAAGCTGTAGACTCCTCCAAAGTGAATATAAGCAACTCCCAAACATAGAGCAAACATAAACATCCATGAACAAAATATGGAACAATTGAAACACAGTTTTGATTGACAAAATCAGTCACTTCCAGAACTGTACGACCCCTTTGAAACACTCAAAATGCATTAAGTCAATGTCAAACAGCTAGCCAAGGTTTTTGAGTATCCATTTGTTCATTTCCAGCAATATATCAATTCATTATGAGCAGTAATCAGGAGTAAGAAACTCACGCCCAGCTTCAAGTGCAGAAGTATGACCAGGTACAATGGTATGACCCTCCTAGGAATTTGTGCCAGCCTTTAAACCTTTGCCAAAAGCCCCTGGAGAGGTCGCCCAACACTAAGGAATGTATGGAAATTAGTTTAAGACCCCAAACCCTTTAGCACAACCTCCAACATCCCTCTGAGTGGTATAGCCTACAAGGGAGAAAATGGTACGGACAGCTACCAAAACCCTCAGGAACAACACTCTAAACAAGCTACCACTGTAAGGAAAAGCTCAACAATTCATTGCAAACTAGAACACATCAAAACGATCCATACTGAAAACCAAACTGGAAATATCCATTCAGCTCCAATGGTGACTCCTGACTAGAATCATACCCATCTAGCTAGGGAAAATCTTTCAATTCCGAAACTAGAAAAACTTTGAGAGATTTTGTCCTCAAAGATTGAAGAGAACCAACACCATTCCAGTAGCATAACAATATTATTCTTCAACATATCCAATAATGAGCCCCAATGCTTCCTTTTATAGATTTTTGAGAGGGAAAACTTCAATTAAAAATAATTAATTAATTTACTTTTCCCCACAAATTCCTTTTAATTTAAAATTAAACCTTATTTTTATCTGAAACACCCTTATTTTTCCTAGGTGTCCAGCTTGGAGACTACTTTATCTTTTCGAAAAATCGTTACGTTTAAGTTATAAAAAATGTTAATAAAACATTATAAATTTAAGTGAAATATTAAAATATTTTACTCCAAGTTATGGGAAATCCTGAAACACGTTGAAATCCAATTCTGACTACGCATACACGATACTAAGGCATTGGATGAGTGAATGAAGCCAATTTGGTGACTTACTAAAAATAGACGTGGTTTCCAAGAAGTTTGGAGAACACCCCAAAAATTTGAAAACACTACAAAGAGTGTCATTCGGACCAGTGTCGCCCACTGAGCTCATTGCCATAATTAGAAACCTTGCATCACCAAAATTGCATCCTCCAAAAACTTTGGAGTTCCCCAACTCACCTTGCTTACAAAGAAACCTCAAGAACTGGCCAAAATTGACAAAACATGGCCTAAAAGTGGGAACATTACATGAGACAGGAAGATACATGGAAGACTACATTCAAAACTAAGCAGGGACTTTATGAATGGTTAGTGCTTGCTTTTAGCTTAAGTAATTCACTTGCTGTTTTTATGAGATTGATGAATAATATGTTGAGGGATTTTATAGATAGTTGTGTAACTGTCTATCTAGATGATATCCTAACTTTTAGTACTACTTGGGAAGAACATCTTATCCACATTAAATAAGTTGTAAAAAGGTTAAGAAACAACAATTGCTATGTAACATGAAAAAGTGTGAACTTGCTCTTTGATTTAAAATCTCCTAAAATTTAAACAATAAACAAGTTTGCTACTTATGCACATTGTACAATATTATCATGTAGAGTATTGCATGAAAATAGAATATTGGAAAGGAAAGTAAACCTATCTTTTTGGTCTTGGAGGTTAGAGCACAAGAACTGAAAAGTTCTTTATCTCAACAAGAGGATTTTTTTTGTTCACACAACTAAACAAATAATATGAACTGAAAATAAATACTATTCATTAACTAAAGGAGAGCCTAATGAATTTGTATTAAAAACAAAATTAATTTAACAAGAAACATTCTATCAACAAATTGAAATGTAACGTGAGATTGAAGGCAATAATTCCTTAAAAGTGTGCAAAGTTATTGATAAGAAGAGAAACAAATGTTACACAAAGTTGAACACAGATCCTTTTATCACTGACTTATCAATCTCACAACACAAGATAGTAATCAGATTAAAAAGTTTGAAAATTTCTGCAGAACAAGTCTTACATAAACTCTCATTATAAACTATATGCTCAAGGCACTTATTTGTCAGATCTCTAGAAGAATATTTTCGGGATAAAATAGTAATATAATATTCCCAGTAAAGCTTTACTTTAAAGCAACCCTATCTCTATCCACTATAAAGATGAAAAAACACTTAAAATAGCCCAAAATAGACTATTCCTCATTTTAACTCTTTCTCCTTAGTATAGGCCACTTATTACAAGGAATGGTTATGATTCACTGGCTATTTTTTCTTGAAAATATCCTACTAGGCACTAAAAGCTTTAAGTTGCTGATTGTAGTAGGAATGCCGCATTTTCTTAGCGTCTATGCCACCCAAAAAGCCCAACATGACTTCCACTTGAACTTGGGCACTAAATTCATTTGGCTACACAATGTCAAAAGTGTGATTTTTTGCATGTTTAAGTTGTGGCGTTTCACTTATATCCATGCCGTGGTAAATTGCAGTTTTAAGGTGGCCATGACACTTTAAAAGTGTGATTTGCTTTGTTTCTTTTCATATAACTTTGTCTCGTTTTCATAAGACAACTGCCACTTTTTTATCATGGTTGGTTGATGGTTATGCTATGTAAACAATGCAATTTTGACTTTGAGTCAATTTTGAATTGCCTCTTTGTCATTCGGCCTACATAACTAGAACTAGCAGCCATTTTGTATGGATAACCAAAAAACCAGTATTGCAACTCTAGAGCATGCTAACTCAAGAAAAAAAACATAAAAGACTGTTAATGTTATTGAGCAGCTTCGGGTTCATCCTTCCAGCCACGAGTGAAGACATAAATCAATATAGCCTATCGGCTATTTATTTATATGTGTTATGAAATGTGAATTGGCGCTTCTCTTGGCAACAATATAATTTTCTATAAGGGCCGACCTTCCTTGTAATTAATATATTTTATTTGTAATTGTATTTCTCCCCTTGGCCGACCTTGTACATGAAGAGGTGCGACCTCTCTCTTATTGCATATATATACAAGGTCATTTCTATTCTTTCTATCATCAAGCATGTTCGATTCATTTCCTTCATTTCAAGTGTGAATTTCATCAAGAGCAGATTGCGAGTTTCTTCAAGGGCAGAATTTAAATATTGAAGAAATACAGATTGTTATCTGTCATTGCATCTTGTGTAGGTGCTGAAGATTGGCCTTGTTATTGGCCTCATTGTAAAGAGATTTGTTGCCTCTTTTATATATCAAGAGAGATCTTTGTTGCTGGGTTTTTCTCCCTCAAGTGGAGGGTTTTCCCAGGGTATCTGCTGTGTTATTGTCTGAATTTGAATTAATTTTCTGTGCTTATAATCTGTTCACTAAAATTTACATGGTATTAGAGCGGGTTTGAGAGGATCGTGTTCAGATTATTGCTAATCAGCAGATCCTATTTGTTCACTTAGTCAAGATGGTGAATGGTTTGAAGATCGAGGATAGACTTGAGGGTGCATCTAACTTCACATCATGGAGGTTTAGGATCATGCTTACCTTGCGTGAAAATGACTTGGGTGAGTTCGTAGAATCTAGCGTTCCTGAACCTGAGGAGGAAGAAGCGAAGTTACAATGGGTAAAGAAAGATATTAAAGCAATGAAGATATTGGTTGATTCCGTCAAGGATCATATTGTACCTATCGTCTCTAAGTTGAAGACAGCAAGAGACATGTTCAAAACATTGGAAGAGATGTACGAAATCAACAATACCAGCCGAGCGCTTGCACTAAAGCAACAACTTCATCATGTGAAGATGGGAAAAGGTGAATCAGTGATTGCATACTTTATGAGGATTGCAGATTTGAGAGATGAGCTTTCGACAATAGGGCATATGGTTGATGACAAAGACCTGACTATGCTTACTCTCAATGGTCTACCTTTGTCTTGGGAATCTTACATTCAGGGAATCAGTGCAAGATCGAAATTGCCTAAGTTTGATCGCCTCAGATCTGATTGCATTCAAGAGGAATCAAGGTTGGTGGCAAGAGGCGTTGGTCAAAGTTCAAAGAATGAAGACATTCATGTTCTTGCCTCCCATGCATCAAAGAAGAAAGGAAAAGATGGAAGGAAAGGATTCTTCAAGAGGAATCGGGACAAGGGAAATGATGATGCACCTCCATTTAAGAAGAAGAGGGACATGTCCAAGATTCAATGTTTTAGGTGTGACAAGTTTGGACACTTCGCCAAATATTGTCCAACTCGACCTAAGCAACAGGTCACCGTTGCAGATGTTGATGATGCCTCTCCTCAAGAGGATTCAAGTGAATATTTGTTCTATTCGGCATTATCAAGCAGTGTACCTTCCGACACCAACACTTGGATAATCGACAGTGGTGCTTCTCGTCACATTACCGGCTTTAAGGAGCACTTATCAAGTTTGGTGGAAAAGGAGTCTTCCGAACAAGTCATCATTGGAGATGATGCTAGCTACTCCGTGAAAGGAATTGGGACCTCTACACTTCATTTGGATTCCGGCATATCACTTCAATTGGGTAATGTTCTTTATGTTCCTGGAATCAAGCGCAATCTTATTTCTATTTTAGCTTTGGAAGATAAAGGATATCAAGTTGCCTTCTCCAAAGGCAAAGTTCTAGTGTGGATGGAGAACTCTAGCTTCAAGGATGCTCAAGTAATTGGAGTTAGACATGAAAACCTTTACAAGGTCTGCACACGTTCATTACAAGCTTTGGTTCATGACTCTTCAAGTCTATGCGATCTTTGGCATTGGAGATTAGCTCACCTACACTTCCGAGCCTTACCTATCATGGAGAAGATGGTGACGGGCCTTCCTAAGTTCAATCAGGAGCACAAAGGTACTTGCAAGGGTTGCGCATTGGGTAAGAATATAAAAGCCCCTTTTCATAGTAGAGAAAATAGATCTAAGTGTATTTTAGACCTTATTCATTCTAATTTATGTGGTCCTATGTCCGTTCCGTCTTCGAGTGGATTCTTGTATTATGTTCTTTTCATTGATGACCACTCTAGGAAGACTTGGATTTATTTTTTGAAATCTAAAGGGTCTGAGGAAGTGTTGGATAGGTTTAAAGAGTTTAAAGCCTTGGTAGAAAATATTTCTGGTAAAAGAATTAAAGTCCTCAGATTTGACAATGGTGGAGAATACACCTCTGATAGTTTTCAAAATTTTTGTATTGATGTAGGGATTAAGAGGGAGTTTTGTGTTCCCTATAATCCTCAACAGAATGGTGTTGCAGAAAGGAAGAATAGGACAATCGTGGAAGCAGCGAAGGCCATGATTCATGATCAAGATTTGCAAACCTTCCTATGGGCAGAAGCTTCGAAGACAGTTGTATATATTCAGAACATAAGTCCTCATAAGATCTTGGAGAATATGACTCCGGAAGAAGCCTTTACAGGGAAGAAGCCTGAAGTTAGTCACTTGAGGATTTTTGGATGTCCTGTCTATGTTCATGTTCCCAAGGAAACGAGAACCAAGTTGGAGCCTTCTAGCAAGAAGGGAATATTTGTGGGCTACAGTGAGACTTCAAAAGCCTACAGAATATACATTCCAGGTCAGAAGTTGATCGAGATCAGTAGGGATGTCACATTCGAGGAAGATGTTGCATTCAGAAGATCCAATGGGATTCATATGGAGATTGATAATGAAGAGTCTCCTTAGGATATGGAAGTTGACATACTCCTGAGATTCAGAGGGAGACTTTAGAACCAAAAGAAGATATTGACCTTGTTGAACCTTTGGAACCTACTGATGGGCCTACTGACATTGTTATTGGGAGAAAGAGACCTCTATGGGCCAGGCGTACTATGCAAGAGGCTGAAAGTTTTGCAGCTCCTAGAGGCACATTTAGAGAAAGCAAAAGGCCACATAAGTTCTCCAGTTATGTTGCCTTGATGAGTCAGATTATAGAATCCGAGCCTACCTGTGTTGAGGAAGCATCTATTCATCAAGTTTGGAGAGATACTATGACAGAGGAGTATCAATCAATTCTTAAAAATGATGTTTGGGATATTGTTCCTAGACCCGAGGGCAAGTCTCTGGTATCTTCTAAATGGCTATTCAAGATTAAGCATGCTGCAGATGGAAGCATTGAAAAGTACAAAGCAAGATTTGTGGCTCGTGGGTTTTCTCAGAAAGAGGGAGTTGATTACGAAGAAGCATTTGCTCTTATTGCTCGCTATACTTTTGTCAGAACCATCATTGCTATTGTTGCATCTAGAGGATGGAAGATTCACCAGATGGACGTGAAGACAACCTTTCTCAATGGAGTGATTGAGGAAGAGGTTTATATAGAGCAACCTGATGGATTTGAAGTTCATGGGAAGGAGTCACATGTTTGCAAACTGAAGAAGGCCTTGTATGGTCTTAAGCAGGCTCCTCGTGCATGGTACGAAAGGATTGATCGGTACCTGTCAAGTTTGGGCTTCTTGAAGAATGATGCTGATTCAAATCTCTACTTCAAGGTAATCAATGGTGATGCTTTAATTTTGGTTTTATATGTTGACGATCTGATCCTTACTAGAGAAGATCACCTGATTCTTGAGTGTAAGAAGGAGTTGACTTCGAATTTGAGATGAAAGACCTGTTGATGTGTTTTTCGTAACCGCACCAACGCAGAATAAAGTTGCCAATGGCTTCCCTATCCTCTCTTGATCAAAGTATCCAGCACGCTAAGATTGCGAGAGAGTTCGTGCGTTCAACTCCAAGGTTCCTTTAGTGCGAATAGGCTTAGTTTGGCTCGATGTGATTTGCTGGTATTTCAAGGGGACTTACGGAATTGTTCAGCAGCGGAGAAAGGAATTCAAATGCTCGAAGGATTTGTCTATGAAGTTCGGTTTCCTATTCTAACCGGAAAGTATTGAATTGAAATGGGGTAGGGTTAAAAGAGTCTAAATCTATTCTAAGGCGTGGGATATGGAGCTTGACTTTAGCGAACTTATAACCGGACTTCGCTTTGCCTCGCATCGAACAGCTTCCACGGAGTCGGTGCAATCTTCAAGGGAGATGACTAAAGATGTTCAAACCACCACTTGACATGAAGATACCATCACAACGACGCATACCATCATTCAAACTGTGATTGAAGTTAGGCCCAAACGTTTCCGTTGACCACACAAGGCGCATTCACCATCAGCAAATACACTAGTGGTATGGATAGACGAAGTTGCTTAGATCAAACGCCACATTCCACAATTTCTATCTTCTACTTGCATGAAAATGAAATTTATGCTACTCTACACTACTTGAAGTAGAAGGGATGAAGAAACCTCACTAGCTATCCATAACAAAGACGAATTTCACCATCAATGAAAGATCTTTTATTATGAAAGTTTTACACGACAATCTCTTACAAAGTTTTCAAAGGGAAAACTTTCCCTCTTCTTCAAACTACACTATCAATCTATACTAAGCTATTCTAAGCTATTACCTAGTTATCTCTCTACTCCGACTTCTACTCTAATTCTACTGCTCTCTGAGTTACAAATGAGGGGGACTCCCCTAGCTAGCCAAGTCCCAAAAGACGGCTAGGGTTACAATCAATAGAGTGGCCAGAATCGTGCCACCTCAGCCCTAAACAAGATTTGCCCTAAAAACCGCCACAAAGGAGAGGGGTAATAAATGCGCCATAATGTCCACCATCATCCTTCTAGAAGATTCCGTTTGTAGACGCATTCACACTGTTCTCGATCTTCTTCTTAACTTTATTCTTCGACTTCGCTCGAGCTTCCATCCTTTCTTCATCTTGAGTTTTGAAAACATTTCATCTTTGTTACTTGAGCTAACACTTAGCCAATTTCTTGCAACCTTTTCTTCCTTCGGGATTGAAACTTGTAACTTTATCTTCCTCTGAAGGTTGTGATATCATCGTGGATCACTTAAATCATTAACGCTTGGCCTCGACGTTCCTCCTGCAAAACAAGCAAGGAGAAGGGTATCAGAACATTTCATAATATAAATTTAACTCACCTACCAGGATTTTCATGCTTTGATCTCCAAGCGTTCATCGCCAACTTCGTGTTCAAGTTCATGCCTTAGACAAATTTCATCATCCTCAAGGACGCATCATCTTCAACTGCATCTTCAAGAAACTCATTTCACCTGCTGGAGCTCCGACAACCTTGATTTTATTCATTTCTGGCTCAAGTAAACTATCTTCACGAAGGATTTAAGCAAATTCACCTAGGCAGTTTCTTTCAAATTCATTGTCTGGAGGATCTTACCTTGAAAACACATTTTCTTCATTTTTGCCTTCGAAAATTTTCAAATTTCCCTTAGGAAATTCATCAACCTGGTGCCCATTTAAAATCTTTACCTCGGGATCATCGGCAAGCTGTGGAAGATCTTAAAATCAACTCCTCATCGATAAACTTCAATACCCAGAAGAAAATTTTCCCCAGAACGCATCGAACCCATGGGTGCACAACGAACGGGTTCATTTTATTTCTCTGAATTTTGAACCTTAGAAAATTATTTCCCTGTGAAATTTAAATCCGTTTTTCACATCTATGAATATCCGGCGTTGCTCTGACTTGGAAAAATTTTATATCAACCCGTGCAGCTGGCACTCACCGACTTCACCTGTGGCAACTCTGCTCATGTTTCAGGAAAATTCCATCACCTCCCCAGACTTAGGCATTTTTCTAAGGGAGAAAATATTTTGTGCCTTAGAAAATTTTTGAATCACTTCGAAAATTTTTCCTTAGAAAATTTTATATCCAACTCGATCAACTTTGCCTGTGAAAATATCAACTTCACTTAGAAAATTTCTCATGAAGGCGCCTAGCACATTTTATTCTCTAACACCACCTTGCATTTTACTTCACATTTGAAAAAAAATATTTTCGAAGCTCAAACGCCTTAGCAATATTTTCTTTTTTCTTCACTTAACATCTTAGGCGCCTATTTGAGGAAAATCACGCCCTAGCACTTTATTCCCAACACCTTTAACACATATCACTTCAGGCGCAAGTAGCACTTGGAGAAAAATAAAATAAAATAGAAGCGCCTAGCATACTTGAGGAGGAAATTCAAATCCATGCCTTAGAAAAAATTTCAACTCTTGACACTTTAGGCGCATTTGAGGCTTGAAGAGGGACATCTAACTTCACCACGCCCAACATTCACCCTTCTTTTACCACGCTTTGAAGTATTTTCACCTTATTTACCACCTCCATTCACTTATTACCTCTCAAACTAGGCGCATTTGCATGTAGGCAAAGGATGACTCTTCACATCCCATTGTTTTGTCTTCACTTGACTCATTTGGGCGCATTTCCACCTAGGTGAGGGATAAGAATCTTTGACTAGTTGACCCTTTCCTTTCTTGAGTGCATTTTCTTGCAGGTGGAGGACGCAATTTTAACTTAGCCATTTTTTAAACTTCAAATGCCTTGCATGTGACTTTTCACCTTCTCTGTTTTCGTCTCTACATGCCTTGTTTTGGGCGCATTTTGCCCATGTAGGAGGATGAAAAAGTTGACTTTGCTTTGACCCTCTTGAAACTTGGGCGCATTTTGCCCTTTGAGGAGGATGGATTTCATACTTAGCAATTTTTTCTGAGCCTCCTCATCAACTGGGCGCATTTTAGCTAGGCAGAAGGACAAATGATGTTGACTTCCTTTGACCTCTTCTAGCTTGGGCGCATTTTAGCCTGTGTACTGGACGAAGTTCAACACTTAGAGAAATTTCATGACCTCCAGCTGAGATGGGCGCATTTTCAAGGAAGTGAAGGATGAAGTTCCAGACTTAGCTATTTTTCTCGTCTTCGCCAGCTTCTCATGCCCTGCTATTTATAGTAAGTCCTCTGAATTTGCGTCTCTGAAGCTCGGAATGGCTTGAAATTTTGCGTACTGGATCCTCATAACCTTGTTATCCTGTCGACACTGCCATTTTTGATCACCCTGCTATTTTTAGCATGTTTCTGAAGGTGGTTTACTATAAATAGTAACCTCATGTTTCTGATAGCTCCACTGCTCTGATTGACTTGAAATTTTAATGAAGCGCTCCTCACCACGTGACTTGTCTGTCGACATTGACGCATGCACTCAATTTACTATTTTAGCCAGTTTCCAAATTGACTTACTATAAAATAGTAGTGTCTGATCGACTTGAAATTTCACCGCCAGAGGCCTCGAAGACGTCATCAGCAGTTGGTTTACACCGATTTCAAAATTTTGACTTTTGTGCCTATTTTTAGGCTTCTCGTTGGAAAACCAATTCGCTCTCGCATGTATACAATAAATGAACTCTCGCTTTCCTTCGCTTCGCGGGTAATCGCGACGCTCTCAGATTCCGAATCACGGTGAAGCTTACTACCGGGATATACCGTTAAAATAGCAAGTTCCTTAATGAGTGAGAATCCTCGTTTGCATGTCACACCATCGCGAAGCTCTCGGAAAACCCATCAGGAATCACCCGACATGCAAAAGAAACCTCGACATGCAAACCCTAAAATAGCCCTCTAAGGTCAATCCCGAAAAGTTGTCGCCTCGCTTTTGCATGTTACATCATCGCTAAGGTCTCAAAACCTGTATGAATATGCCAACATGCAAAGAAAATTCTCTCAGATTCGTGACTCAAATTCATCCTGCCGGATCGCTAAAAATATAAGTCAGTCCGTTTTCGGCCAAATTTTGTAATACGTAAGCACTGATATATTTTGAATGCAGTGTGATGATCGAATCTCAAAATAGTCGACAAATTGCTCAATTTCACACTTACTAAAAAATAGTAAGTACCTTGGAATCGATGAAAATTACTGAAGCCTCACTGATACCACACAACGACGTTAAGTTCAATTTTCACTTATTGACCTCGATTCAACCTCAAATTGGCGCGGAAGGAATCAAACCCTAATTTTAAAGACGGCCAAAACCCACTTTACGTTCAAAGACGAGTACCTCCTGGAAAGACAGATAGTAGAAAAGAGACAAGAGAGAGAGAAACGGAAAACCAACAAAAAGCAAAGCCAAAATTAGGGGTCCCCATTTGCAATGGGCATGTGTGTGAAAACGCCACAACAAGACCTTGCTCATGCATTACTTCCTTTGATTAGAAGTCCGGCGTAAAACCGATGAGATGATTCTAAGTCAAGGAAAGTACACCATTGATATACTTAAGAGATTTGGCATGATGGATTGCAAATCCATGTCTACACCTATGGAGACCAATCTACATAAATTAAAGGAGGTCTGCAGTTTAGTTTAGATTTGGTGGATCCTACATTGTATAGACAGCTGATTGGATCCTTGATGTATCTAGTTAACACTAGACCTGATATTTGCTATGCAGTGAGTGCACTTAGCCAGTTTATGTGTGATCCAAGACAAATACATCTTGTTGCAGCTAAACATATCCTGAGATACTTGCGTGGCACAGTTGGATATGGGTTGAGGTATACTTCAAATGCAGACTTGGAGTTACATGGTTTCACTGATTCTGATTGGGAAGGTTGTGTCACAGATCGAAAGAGCACCTCTGGTTGTTGCTTCAGTTTGAGTTCTGCTATGATTTCCTGGTGCAGCAGGAAGCAGTCATCTGTAGCATTGAGTACAGCAGAGGCCGAGTACATTGCAGCTTGTATGGCAACTCGAGAAGCAGAATGGCTTCGTAAGCTCCTTGCAGGATTGTTTGGACAATCAATGGAACCTACTATCATTCATTGTGATAATCAGAGTTGTGTGAAGCTTTTTGTCAATCCTGTGTTTCATGACAGAACCAAACACGTTGAGATCAAGTACCACTATATTAGAGATATGGTACTGCGGAAGGCTGTACAGTTGAGGTACATCAGCACTGATGAGCAGATGGCAGATATTCTCACCAACCCTCTCTCCAGGATAAAGTTTGTGTACTTTCGAGATAAGCTTGGTATGGTGGAGAATCTAGCCTTGACTAAGTAAGAGTCTTGTTGATGTGATTTTTGTGACCGCACCAATCAGCCGAAGAACAAAGTAGTTTGAAGGCTATTCTATTCTCTCTTGATCAAAGTATTCCGTGCGCTAAGATTGCGAGAAAGTTCGCACATTCAACTCCAAGGTTCCGAATACTTAGAATACCCTCAGTTGGTTTGATGTGAGTTGCTGTGTTCTCACGAGGGGACTTACACAATTGTTCAAGATTCTTGTAGCTAATAGCAGATGGATGATTTTGAAGGGGATTTTGTGCGTATGATTTGGCAATAAGTTCGTTTTCCTAAAGCTAACCAGAAATATGCGGAAAGTAAATGAGTGTAGGGCCTAAGAAACTTATGCTCTATTCTAAATGCAGGATGTGTGGAGCTCAATTTCGGCAGACTTCAACCGAATTCCACCTAACTTCACGTCGGACAGCTTCAGCGAAATTAGTGCAATCTTCAAAGGGATAGCAAAAGATGTTCAAATTACAATTTAGCATACATATACCATCAAGACGACGCATATAAGTATACAAATCACAATCGAAGTTAAACTCAAGACAATTTCCAGTGGACCACACAAGGCGAACTTATCATCAACAAGCCGCTAGTGGTATGAAATGAAATAAAGCTACCTCAATAAAACACCACACATCAAAGTAAACTACTTGCATGAGATAAAAGAAAACTATGCTACTTGGATCCGAATGGAAGGAGAGACCTTGCTAGCTATCCATGACAAAGACGAATTCCACCATCAATGAAAAGATCTATTATCATGAAAGTGTTACACAACAATCTCCACAAAAGTTTTCAAAGGGAAAACTTTCTTTCTTCTCCACACTAAGCTATCAAACAAAAATGCTAACTCTGCTCTACTCTCTAGTCTCCAATCTCTAGCTCTAATGCTAATGTCTGATCTAATGAATTACAAATGAGGGGGACTCCCCCTTTTATAGATAGCCCAGTCCAAAAGACGGCTAGGGTTACAATCAATAGAATGGCTAAGATTAAGCCACCTCAGCCCTAACCCTAAAAACTGCTAGAATGGGGAGTGGTGCAATAAATGAGCCAAGATTCCCACTCACTCCCAAAATAGTAAAGGCAATTAATGCCCACAATCAGTCTTCTAGAAGATCATCATCCAGAAGTGCATTCCCATTCTCCTCCTCTCTGGCTGCAAACTCAACGAATCTGCCAAGTATAGCCTCAACCTCCTGAACTGAAATGGGTGGAATGCAATCAAGCTGGAACTCTAACACTGTGACTGAATGTTCATGCCTTGTACAAGATTTTCTCCAAGCAACTAAGGAATCCTGCGTGCTCTGGATCAAGGCGGAGAAAGTAGAAGTATTCTCGAAATCATCTTGTAAGGTCCTGTTGTGACCATTTCACACATCGCCCCATTGCAAATGGGGACCCCCTGTTTTCGCTTTTTTTGCCTCGGTGTTGCAGTTGCATGTCACTTGTCTTTTTACAATGAGGTCATCATTTTGAGGGTTCCAAGTCAGTCAGTCTGCCGAGAGTCATCTGAGCCAAGTCAAGAATCCATGCTTGAATCAGCGCGTAAACGTCACCATCGTGCTTAGAAGGCCTGGGAGGCGAAGATCGACTGTCGTTTCAGTCAAATCCGACACTTCCAAATTTTTAGGGTTTCTCACCCCGGGCCCCCTATTTTTTAGGACCTACTTTTTTGGCACTTTTGGGCAATTCTGGGATCCCTATTTTTTAGGGTCTATTTTTGGAAAGTTGCTATTCTTGGAAAATTTCTATTTTTGGAAAGTTTCTATTTTTAGAAGGGTCCCGAGTTCTGAAAACGCACTCAGAAGTTCGAAAAACTCAATAGAACTCTCAGAAAATCGAAATGAAAATTTGAAATTTTTTCGAAAAATCTGGAAAATTCGTTCAAAAATGGTGAGAAATTCTGGAAAATTACAGAGAAATCTGGTAAAGAGCACTAAAAATGGTTGAAAATTTGACGAACCAGTCAAGAAATCCAAGCAATTCATGGAAAAATCTGAGAAACTCATCGGAAATCTGAGATAATGACTGAACATTCATGGAGAATCTGGAAATTCATGAGAAATCTGGGCAAAACTGAACATCTATTCATGGAGAAAACTGAGATATTCGCCTAAGTATGGAAGACTTTCAGCTCACAGTCAATGGTGAAGCTTCAGCCAAGCAATCAATGGCACAAAAATCTGAGCAATGGCCAACAAAGTAATGAGGTCCGCCCTTGGAAATGTCTAAGTCAAATGAGCCAATGGCCAGACCATCAGCCAAGTCCGCCCTTGAAAGAAGTCTGATGGCAAACAAATGCAGCAAGAGGCAATGTCAAGGAACTTCCAAAGTCCGCCAAGGATGTCCAAGGAGGAAGGAAAGTCCGCCCAGCACTCAAGATGCTTATCCTAGGATCTTCCAAAGACCGCCTTGCATATCCTTGCATATCCCAGCCCCCTTCAAAGTCCACCATGCACTTGAGGAGATGATCCTAAGACTTCCCAAAGTCCGCCCTGCATGTCCAAAAGGTTGATGAAGTCCGCCATGTGCAAGAGGGATGTCCAAAAGGTCTCTAAAGTCCGCCACACTTGTGCCAAACAGCTTTGAAGTCCGCCAGCAGTTAAGAGGGATATCCTAAAGGCTCATGAAGTCCGCCATCTTCAAGAATGCACATCCAAAAGGGTCCCAAAGTCCGCCATATGAAAGAAGGGATGTCCAAAGTGCTTCTAAAGTCCGCCTAGCACCAAAAGGCACGTCCAAAGAAGGCTAGAAGTCCGCCATCTTCAAAGGGAGACATCCCAAAGACCTTCAAAGTCCGCCCATGTGCATGAAACTCGTCCAAAATGCTTGAGAAGTCCGCCCTTAAAAGGTGGAACTTGGCTGAAAGTCAAGTAAAGTCCGCCTAGACTTATGAAGTAAGAAAAATTGAAATTTTACTAAGTGTTGATGCCTACCAAGGGAAAATTTCGAAATTGGTTAAGTATGAAGGCTTAAAAGGGTGGAAAATCCTTTCCAAAAGGATAAAGTGATGAGATCAAACGCTAAGATGCCAAAGAAATTCGCCCTAGAAAAGAGGGACGTTCAAAAATGTTCATCCCAAAGACCATACAAAGTCCACCATGCACTTGGAAGAAGTTGGTAAAATAGCAAAGACATCCATGACGTTCGTCCAAGATGCCAAGGAAGTCCGCCCAAGATGATAAGATGGTAAGATTTTTGGCTAAGTGTCAAGGCCAAATCCAAAGAAAAGTTCTAAAATTCGCCTAAGTATAGAGGCTAATGGATGGAAAATGAAGACGTTGGCTAGACATCCAGACATTTTTGAGATGACAAATGCTAAGCTTGAAAGTGCATGTGCTAAAGAACGTCAGGATATGGCAAGGAATGAAACGGAATATGCCTAACACGATGAAGGAAAAAGAGGCAAAATTTGCCTAAGTATGGAAAATGCGAAGAAATTGTCAACTTTGGCTAAAGAAAAATGCACGAGGTAAAAGGAAAGGAACGATCGTCCTTGACCAAAAGGATGAAGAATATGTCAGACGTCAGGAAAATTCAACCGGCAAAGACATTCGGACAAGGATATTACCTAAAAAAATTTCGACCGAGCAAGGAAATATTTGACTTTGGCAGAGCAAAATAAGCTTAAAATCTCGCTTCGGCAAAGAAAAATGAGGATCTGGCAATGAAATCTTTGACGGAATGGCTTAAATTTTGGTTTGGCTAGACGAAATTAAGGACGAAATCGGAAAATACACTCTCAGCCAAGAAAAACGGAAGAACAATCGAGATAGCCATGGGTCGAAGACGAACGGGTTGGAATAAATTAAAATATTTTAATATTTTAATAATTTATTTTCAATGCCTTGGACAAAATCAAATTGGCCAAGACAATGTTTTGGAGGAAGATAATTTGTGCCGGCCAGAGATAAAATCTGAAGGGCAAAATTAAATTCATCGTGACTTCAGGAGAGAGAGTGGTAAAAAATTCAGGAGAGAGAAAATCTGATATTGTTTATTTTATTTCTTGCAGGTGGATGACGACGCGAGGCGAGTCTTCAAAGGAGAAGCAAAGGCATGGAATGGAGGCAACTCTGCTTCAAGCCAGATAGAGTGAGGGAAAAAGATGGCACAAGCACGAGAAAGTCTGACTTTGCCCAAGCTCAGCATGTCCAAACCTTTACAAAGTCCAACTTTGCTTGGAAGGTATGTCCAGACATCCATTAGATCCGCTAAGTACAATGGCAAACATGATGCAAAGTCCGACCTAGACCAAGAAAAGAAATGTCAAAGTGTAGAGAAAGTTCGCCCCAATTTAAGAGAAAAGATGGTGAAACCACTAGCAAATCCGACTTTGCTCAACTGAGAAATGGCACAAGCATGATAAAGTTCGACTTCTCCCTAGACATGTTTGTCCAAAGTGGCCTGAAGTCCGACTTAGGCTAAGAGAGAAAACGTCCAAGCTCATGTGAAGTCCGCCCAAGGAGAGGATGAGAAGAATTCACTAAGTGTTGGACGGAAAACAGGAAGGGTGAAGAGGAAAACAAGGAAGAAGTGTTCTAAACAAATTTCTCGACACAAATTGGAGAATTCAAAGAGGAAATCCAAAGGAATAACATCAACCCAGTTCGAGCAAGAGGAAGTTCAAAGCAACCAACTTCAAGTCCAGACACCTGTTCCGAGGGGAGACTTCCAGACTTCCAAGATTCCAGTACAGGCAAGAGGAAGAAACCAAAATCTCAAAAGAAATCCAAGATCAAAGTTAGGAAGGAACAAGCACAACGGACAGAGTTATCGGCAGGGAAAATATTCTAAGGCAATCACGTGGAAGAAAAAAAAACGAAGCAACCAAGGAGGACATCCAGCACGCTGAGGTGGCGCCTCATCATCTTCCAACCAATCAAATTGTTCCAAATCAACATGCAATAACTTTCTATTTTATTGTTGGTTTATATTTAGCAAAAAGGACAAGTGTCCTCAAATGAAATTTTCTCATTGGTCGAAAGTCACAAACCCTAATTAGGGTTTTATTTTGTAATCTCGGCCGTTGATTTGAAATCAATCTTGGCCATTGAATTGTAATTAGGGAGCCTATAAATTGAGCTCGCCCCCTCATTTGTAAGGTGTGGAGACCTGTTATGTATATTGTCGCATTGAGGCTATTTTGAATGATAAAAGCTCTTGAGCATGATTTGCCTTGAATCACTTCTTATTGTTGAATAGTAAGCGAGGTTGCATATTATCTTCCACCATAGATTAGAATTAAAGTTAGATTAAATAGAATTTGCTTTGAAAAGTTGTTAATTGAATGAAAGATTGATCGTATCGACTCATTGGTGAAGTGTAGCTCATACTTTCTTCGGATGAATGATTTTCATCCGATGCGTAAAGTTAGCCTGAGCTCCTAAGTGTGGAAGCCTAACTTCAACCTTATCCAAGGTTTGAATATCATTCTCACAACCCCTTTGAAGATTGCACCCATTTTTGCGTATGTTGTCCAACAGGAGGCGAAACAAAATGTGGTTTATTTCGCTTCACCAAGTCCTTACTGTCTCTTGATTTCTTAGGCTTAGACTAGATTCTCTGAACCCTATTCTTTTTGCCATTTTTTTTGAGATCCATTGAAAGTCCTAATTGAGAACCTACAAAGATAAATTTCCTAAGTCCCTAGCTTGTGCAGACTTTCTACGTAAGTCCCCTTGTTCATTACCAGCAAATCACAACGACCATTGAGCTTATCCACACGTCGAGACCCGACTAAAGAAACCTTGGAATCGCCATATGATCTTCTCGCAATCTTAGCATACGCGGTGATTTTTCAAGAGAGGATAAAGTGTCTTTGGACATTTTTATTCTGAATGTTTGGTGTATGATAAAACACACATCAACATTGAATTGGCGCTAGAAGGAGGGCTTGACGCGAACAACTTAGTACAATTTCAGGTCATATCAAATTTTTATCCGTGGGGATAATCTTGGAGACTTTTTACCCTCCTCCCCGCGCTCAACATAGAATTGGCGCTAGAAGGAGGGCTGAACATTAGATTGTTTTCACAAGTGGAGGAATTCAGCTGGAAGGAGCCAGTATGAGCTTTGAAATGCCAAATCAGAGATATGTTAGATCTCTTTTATATCAAAAAATCCAAAAAAAGTAAAAAAATCAGAAATGGAAAATCCAAAAGGAGATTTCTCAATGGATGGGCATCCATTCCATATTGCTCAGATCCAAAGAAAATTGAGTGCACAGCTATACCCCAGGAATTTGTCCAAGTTTGCTTTGCCAGGAAGATGCCGGATTCATGAAACACCAAACATGATGAAATGAATTGCTTGACATTCTTGTCAAGGATAGAGCTTGTTCTCCAAGGAAAATTTTCTTTTGGGATGTTCCCAAGCCAGGAGTGTTGGATATAGAGCCTGATGATTATAGCATTCCAGAAGTTGTATATGAGGCCTTCACAAGGTATATACTTAGAATCGAAACTCAGATAAAACTGGGTAATGCTCAGTTGAATGGTGTTATGCTCCCTCGTTGGTGTCGGATTCACAATGCACCTCATCCAGAGTTCACTTGCGCATCATGTGAAGAGGCTATCCACTATGCCAGATGTCACCTCGGATTACCACAGCTACCATATGGATGTTTCAAGGACAAAGGATGGATTGAATATGTTACGCGAGTATTTTTAGCACCAAATGAAGAAGACACCACAATGTCATCTAATAGCATGGAGAATAAGTCACAACAGGATAATGTGATCAAGCTTGGGGATCAAGTAGATGAAGATTATTCCTATATCACACTGGAACGAGAAGCCGTTGGAGCAAAGATTAAAGAAGAAATGGAATACATTCAAGCAAGAGGAACCACCCAAGGCAACTGTCAGCATACTGAGGTGAATAAATATGTAAGATTGCAAGTTATTGAAGATCATCAAGAACCAGAAATGGAGGACTTAGCTCAAAGTAGAGATGGCGTGGGAAATTTCCAACGTTCATTCATCCAAGGAGGAGAACATGAAGGGGGAAGTGATTCCAGTGCACTTCAAGAAGGAATGGTCCTTGATGAAGAGGTTCAATCATGCAACATGGAAGAGATGATAAGTGGCTTGAGGCAAGATGATACGTTTGACAATCAATGGGCTACCAGGATGGAAGCAGAATATGAAATACATTTCGCGTCGGCGCTTGATCCATTGTTCACAGTCATGGAGGAATTGCTTGATGAAATTGAAACAAATGGAAGGCTAATTGATAAACAAGCAACTGTGGCAGAGATAGAGAATGAAGAACAATTCAGGTTGGGGCTTGATCCATTATTAGGGATTCAAAAGGAGCCAGCGCATGAAATGCTCCAAATTCCCAAATTCCATTTTGAATCCAGTTCCCACCCCACTCCACCCAGTTTGAATCGGGATGTTGATCTGCATATTTCAGATGCAAGTGGTATGATTCACCATCAACTTCGACCTCCTGACGACGCAATGGATGACAGGCAAGAAGTCATGTCTGCGGATGAAGACCACCAGGTTGTATCTTTCCCTCCTATTGACTACAAGGAATATCATTTTGATTATGGAGATTCAAGAAAGATAACTTGTTTATGGATTAATCATGGTTCGGATGAGTTGCCCCAGCTACTAATCGTTCCTGAAGTTTTGCTTGAGTTTGAGATTTGTCCGTTGAAAGAATATTTTTTCGAGTTTAAAGACAAGTTTGCAAAACTTCGCACTGTGACTGTTACTTTGTTGTTACTCCACATCCTAAGAAATCATGCTAGGAGTTGTATATACTTAGGTCTTTTGACTGTTGTTTGCTTAAAATTTTTTGTTTTTGTTTAGGAGTAGGTTTCCTTTTTTTGTTTGCTTTAGATTAGTTGCTTTGCTTTCTTAGTTTAGTTTGCTTGCCCGTTTTGTTTTGCTTTCAATAAAGGGGCTCCCATTTGTGAAAGGCGTTGTATCTTAAGAACTCTAGCGTCTGTGCTAAATCATGTTCAGTCCATTTCTTCGATTAATATTTGTTGAAAATCTGTGAAGCCTAGATTAATTGTCTCTAAAGTGTCCTAAGGTTGAGGATAGTACTTGACTGGGAAGGAAATCATCTATTGTGTCCTGACACCGAGTCTTGCAGTTATCACATTTTACACACTTAAAGAGTTCTCTGAGTCAGTATGGTCTCCTAGGTGAAGTTGTTGGCTAGAAAGTAATCAAAAGTCTTGCTTCAGCGCCACTATAATGCTCAAACCCAGGTGAGCTTCATTGCTTACAGGCCAAAGTGTGGAAATATATGAAAAGAAAAGAATATCAAAATGAATCAAAAGGAAAAGAATGAAAAATCAAAACACTTGGCTTTTGGGTGTGCGGAAATCTCTACAGGTGTACCAAAGAAATCAAAACACAAGAAAAGAAATAAATCGCCGGAAGTAGAGCAATCTCCGTGAGATTATAGCAGATAACCTCGCCGGGGCTATGGACGCTCGCTGGCAGCGAGGCTCTATCCAAGGATGCTTTTGGAGCTAAGACCCAAAAATATACTGGAAAGTCATCACGGAACCAAAGAGCCATGTTGGTCTTAAGAGACAGGAATAAACCCATGTGCACACACTTATAACTGAAGGATAGGATACCTTGATACAGTCTAGGACTTCTCTTCCCTTTTGAGTACTCTTCTTAGTCAAGGGGTAAGTTAGTGAGAATTAATCTGAGATTCCGGGTTTGAAGTAAGTTCTATCTTTGAAATGTTCAGGAACATTTATTCAGGTTGGCGCTAGATGTTGTGACCATTTCACACATCGCCCCATTGCAAATGGGGACCCCCTGTTTTCGCTTTTTTGCCTCGGTGTTGCAGTTGCATGTCACTTGTCTTTTTACAATGAGGTCATCATTTCGAGGGTTCCAAGTCAGTCAGTCTGTCGAGAGTCATCTGAGCCAAGTCAAGAATCCATGCTTGAATCAGCGCGTAAACGTCACCATCGTGCTTAGAAGGCCTGGGAGGCGAAGATCGACTGTTGTTTCAGTCAAATCCGACACTTCCAAATTTTTAGGGTTTCTCACCCCGGGCCCCCTATTTTTTAGGACCTACTTTTTTGGCACTTTTGGGCAATTCTGGGATCCCTATTTTTTAGGGTCTATTTTTGGAAAGTTGCTATTTTTGGAAAATTTCTATTTTTGGAAAGTTTCTATTTTTAGAAGGGTCCCGAGTTCTGAAAACACACTCAGAAGTTCAAAAAACTCAATAGATCTCTCAGAAAATCGAAATGAAAATTTTGAAAATTTTTCGAAAAATCTGGAAAATTCGTTCAAAAATGGTGAGAAATTCTGGAAAATTACAGAGAAATCTGGTAAAGAGCACTAAAATGGTTGAAAATTTGACGAACCAGTCAAGAAATCCAAGCAATTCATGGAAAAATCTGAGAAACTCATCGGAAATCTGAGATAATGACTGAACATTCATGGAGAATCTGGAAATTCATGAGAAATCTGGGCAAAACTGAACATCTATTCATGGAGAAAACTGAGATATTCGCCTAAGTATGGAAGACTTTCAGCTCACAGTCAATGGTGAAGCTTCAGCCAAGCAATCAATGGCACAAAAATCTGAGCAATGGCCAACAAAGTAATGAAGTCCGCCCTTGGAAATGTCTAAGTCAAATGAGCCAATGGCCAGACCATCAGCCAAGTCCGCCCTTGAAAGAAGTCTGATGGCAAGCAAATGCAGCACAAAAAGGGGATGATGCCAAAGTCTTAAGAAGTCCGCCCTTGGATATCCTTGCATCTTCCAAAGTCCGCCATGCACTCAAGATGCTTATCCTAGGATCTTCCAAAGACCGCCTTGCATATCCTTGCATATCCCAGCCCCCTTCAAAGTCCGCCATGCACTTGAGGAGATGATCCTAAGACTTCTCAAAGTCCGCCCTGCATGTCCATGCATCTCATGAAGTCCGCCATATGCTAAGAAGGATGTCCTAAAGACCTTCAAAGTCCGCCATCTACAATCCTAGACTCCTTGAAAGTCTGCCATCCACCAAAAGGCATGTCCAAAAGGTTGATGAAGTCCGCCATGTGTAAGGAAGGAAGTACTGAAGAGTTTAGAAGTCCGCCATCCACTAAAAGGCACATCCTAAGGAGTCTTGAAGTCCGCTATATGCAAGAGGGATATCCAAAAGGTCTCCAAAGTCCGCCACACTTGTGCTAGGAAGTTCCAAAGTCCGCCCAGCACTAGAATGCATGTCCAAAGAAGGTTCAAAGTCCGCCCTCCACTTAGAAGCTCGTCCAAAATGCTTGAGAAGTCCGCCCTTAAAAGGTGGGACTTGGCTGAAAGTCAAGTAAAGTCCGCCTAGACTTATGAAGTAAGAAAAATTGAAATTTTACTAAGTGTTGATGCCTACCAAGGGAAAATTTCGAAATTGGTTAAGTATGAAGGCTTAAAAGGGTGGAAAATCCTTTCCAAAAGGATAAAGTGATGAGATCAAATGCTAAGATGCCAAAGAAATTCGCCCTAGAAAAGAGGGACGTTCAAAAATGTTCATCCCAAAGACCATACAAAGTCCACCATGCACTTGGAAGAAGTTGGTAAAATAGCAAAGACATCCATGACGTTCGTCCAAGATGCCAAGGAAGTCCGCCCAAGATGATAAGATGGTAAGATTTTTGGCTAAGTGTCAAGGCCAAATCCAAAGAAAAGTTCTAAAATTCGCCTAAGTATAGAGGCTAATGGATGGAAAATGAAGACGTTGGCTAGACATCCAGACATTTTTGAGATGACAAATGCTAAGCTTAAAAGGGGATGTGCTAAAGAACGTCAGGATATGGCAAGGAATGAAACGGAATATGCCTAACACGATGAAGGAAAAAGAGGCAAAATTTGCCTAAGTATGGAAAATGCGAAGAAATTGTCAACTTTGGCTAAAGAAAAATGCACGAGGTAAAAGGAAAGGAACGATCGTCCTTGACCAAAAGGATGAAGAATATGTCAGACGTCAGGAAAATTCAACCGGCAAAGACATTCGGACAAGGATATTACCTAAAAAAATTTCGACCGAGCAAGGAAATATTTGACTTTGGCAGAGCAAAATAAGCTTAAAATCTCGCTTCGGCAAAGAAAAATGAGGATCTGGCATAGAATTTGTTGACGGAATGGCTTGAATTTTGGTTTGGCTAGACGAAATTGAGGATAAAATTGGAAAATACACTCTTAGCCAAGAAAAACGAAGAGGAAATCGAAATAGCCATGGGTCGAAGACGAACGGGTTGGAATAAATTAAAATATTTTAATATTTTGATAATTTATTTTCAATGCCTTGGACAAAATCAAATTCGCCAGACAATGTTTTGGAGGAAAATAATTTGTGCCGGCCAGAGATAAAATCCGAAGGGCAAAATTAAATTCACCATGGCTTCAGGAGAGAGAGTGGTAAAAATTCAGGAGAGAGAAAATCTGAATTTGTTTATTTTATTTCTTGCAGGTGGATGACGACGCGAGGCGAGTCTTCACAGAAGAAGCAAAGGCATGGAATGGAGGGAAAAAGATGGCACAAGCATGAGAAAGTCTGACTTTGCCCAAGCTCAGCATGTCCAAACCTTTTCCAACTTTGCTTGGAGAAGGTATAAGATCCGCCAAGTACAATGGCAAACATGATACAAAGTCCGACCTAGACCAAGAAGAGAAATGTCAAAGTGTTGAGAAAGTTCGCCCAATTTAAGAGAAAGTGGCTTGAAGTCTGACTTAGGCTAAGAGAGAAAACGTCCAAGCTCATGTGAAGTCCGCCCAAGGAGGGGATGAGAAAGTTGGCTAAAACTGAGAAGAATTCACTAAGTGTTGGACAGAAAACAGGAAGGATGAAGAGGAGTAAAGAGGAAATGAATAAAATCCTTGTCCAGAGATGGAATTTGTCCTACATAGCACAAGCCAAATTCAGAATTGAAGGCAAATCCACAGGCAAAGTTCGTTCGAGCATGGCTAAATGTTGAATGGTCCAGATGAAAATGTTACAAAATGAACCTGAATAGCCAAAAATTTGGCTAAGTCTAGGAAATACTTCATAGAGGAAATTCCAATTTCCTCCATTGTGGCGAAAGCACAAAGGCATTCTTCTCCAAATTCAAGACATTTGAACGGATATTCAGACATCTTGGAAGGATTTCATCTACAATCCCAGACTTGAAGGAAGCAATCAGAACAACTTCTTCAGGGATTTCATCTCCTGAAGAATTAAAGACAAGCTTCCAATCAGAACCAGATGGTGACAAGAAGAAGTGTTCTAAACAAATTTCTCGACACAAATCGGAGAATTCAGAGAGGAAGTCCAGAGGAATAACATCCACCCAATTCGAGCAAGAGGAAGTTCAAAGCAACCAACTTCAAGTCCAGACACCTACTCCAAGGGGAGACGTCCAGACCTCAAAGATTCCAGTACAGGCAAGAAGAAGAAATCAAAGTCTCAAAAGGAATCCAAGATCAAAGCTAGGAAGGAACAAGCACAACGGACAGAGTTATCGGCAGGGAAAATATTCTAAGGCAAGTGCGTGGAAGAAAAACGAAGCAACCAAGGAACACATCCAGCATGCTGAGGTGGCGCCTCCTCACCTTCCAACCAATCAAATTGTTCCAAATCAACATGCAACAACATTCTATTTTATTGTTGGTTTATATTTAGCAAAAAGGACAAGTGTCCTCAAATGAAATTTCTCATTGGTCGAAAGTGACAAACCCTAATTAGGGTTTTATTTTGTAATCTCGGCCGCTGATTTGAAATCAATCTTGGCCATTGAATTGTAATTGGGGAGCCTATAAATTGAGCTCGCCCCCTCATTTGTAATGTGTGGAGACTTGTTATGTATATTGTCGCATTGAGACTATTTTGAATGATAAAAGCTCTTGAGCATGATTTGCCTTGAATCACTTCTTATTGTTGAATAGTAAGCGAGGTTGCATATTATCTTCCACCATAGATTAGAATTAAAGTTAGATTAGATAGAATTTGCTTTGAAAAGTTGTTAATTGAATGAAAGATTGATCGTATCGACTCATTGGTGAAGTGTAGCTCATACTTTCTTCGGATGGATGATTTTCATCCGATGCGTAAAGTTAGCCTGAGCTCCTAAGTGTGGAAGCCTAACTTCAACCTTATCCAAGGTTTGAATATCATTCTCACAACCCCTTTGAAGATTGCACCCATTTTTGCGTATGTTGTCCAACAGGAGGCGAAACAAAATGTGGTTTATTTCGCTTCACCAAGTCCTTACTGTCTCTTGATTTCTTAGGCTTAGACTAGATTCTCTGAACCCTATTCTTTTTGCCATTTTTTTGAGATCCATTGAAAGTCCTAATTGAGAACCTACAAAGATAAATTTCCTAAGTCCCTAGCTTGTGCAGACTTTCTACGTAAGTCCCCTTGTTCATTACCAGCAAATCACAACGACCACTGAACTTATCCACACGTCGAGACCCGACTAAAGAAACCTTGGAATCGCCTATGCGGTGGTTTTTCAAGAGAGGATAGAGTGTCTTTGGACATTTTTATTCTGAATGTTTGGTGTATGATAAAACACACATCAACACTACTTTTGATCTAAATTTTCCCTCAAGGAATATCGTAAGGGTTACCAAAATGTGAAACAAAGATCTTGGTTACTATGACCTTCTAACACTTTAGGATTTTTCACCTAAAGGAGAGGGATAGACCAAAATGTCAATGTTCACACTTCTTAAATGTGACGTCCCCGTCTCAAAGTATAGGGTCAAACATGTATTGCTTTGTAACTGAAGCTTACAATTAGCTCATACGGCATTTTACCATAGTTGGTTTTAAATAGAACTTTATCATAAACAGGTGTAAGTGTTCCAGACCAGAAAATAAGAATAGCAAATTCATTTGAAGCCAGACAAATGTAATTCAGATTTGCAAAATAATAAATTGTTTGGAGGAACCAGATTTTAGCTATAGATGGAGGCGGCTAACATAATCCACACAAGCATCACAATGCAAATCTACAGCCAACAAATCCCACAAATATTCATTTGGCGAGTCAGAGATTTAGTTACAGGTTACAAGATGAAACATACCCGTGTAAGGAAACGCCATGGCTATGCCCGATATCGGGATTTATTGATTGCTTAGGTCGTTAGAACCAGTCCGCGTTGGTTGATAGCCTCTGTCAAAAATGCGAAGTGGCAGTGGTTGAAAAGAAAGTCACAGACCCGATAACAGGTGTGAAGAGAACCAAACCATACCCGCAAACTGTTCAGATGTCGCCATAAAGAAAACGTCGGCATTCTTGACCCTTTCGATTCCCTAACAAGCCTTTCAACCCGTATTCATGCCGTCCAGACATAACTTCAAGCTTTATTCCAATTCGGCCTCTTATTGACAAAAGGAGGTCCGCTTAACACTACTGAATATTACAAAGCGATTTCCGTCACCATTAATGTAGAACTGGAGTGTCGCTGAGCTAAGGAATGATAATAGAAATGATTCATCTAAAACTCCCTAGGGCTCTCCGTCACCATTATTGCAAGATAAAAAACCATCTTTGGGGCTACGTCCAAACAAGGTGTAGATTACTGAGAGTTTCCGTTCTCAGAACCCAGGTATAATCAAAACACACAATTCTCAAAAACATACCCTTCACCAAATCGGCCACCTTCTTTTAATTTCCCCGAGCCATTCTGTTAGGCAACTGAATAATTTCTTTGCTTCGATAAAGACTTTACAAAGCTCCTTAAGTGATTGAAGATTTATTAGTAACTTTATAAAGTCCGATTAATTAATTAATTAAATAACTCAAAAAGTCTTAATATATAAAAACTGAATAAAGACTAATTGAATATTTAATTAATTAATCTTAATTTTGTATTTTAGTTTTGGGTAAGGGTCGGGGACATTACATTAAACCACTATACAATTCCTTACAAAATCTGGCCTGAGTTTGCCTCAAGGAATATTGACAAACACTTCCCTTGCAATCTCTTAATTAGTTGTTTATGAGTTGTCAGTTTGCTTGCTTGTCTTCAAATGGCTTCAAATGAAATCTAATACCTTGCAAATTATCTCTACAATATCTAGATAATGAAGTAGATACAAATGCAATCTCTTTTGGCTTTTAGATGCAAAACATATGAACTCTACTTGAAAAATACACTCCTACAGCCAACTGACATTTTTACAAACAATTGGCATACAATCTAATATGCTGGAAATGAATGCTATTATATTGACATTACATCAAACATATTGCACACAACTTATAACTCCTTTATTGATATGTGTTTTCCAATACAATGCTAATGACAATAGCCAAGACTCTTGGCTTAAACAATGAAAATGCAAAACAATGCCAATCTGATTTTCTGAAGACACCCACAGCAGCAACACTAAAAAGACTAAGATGACAATGCAATCTTCTACAAATCACAAAGGAACCTGGTTATGGCAGCGCTTGAAGATGAGGAAGATATAGCATCAAATTTCAATTCAAACGACCTCATCTCTAGCTCAAATCGAATACTTCGACTAGCCGCCCCTGTTCTTGATCAATTGCTGATGAATAAATTAATTTGCTGCCCTTAACACCTCGAACGAGCATCTAAAATAATTGTCTATCCTTCTAGAGTGGAGCGCTCCAAGTCTCCAATGAAATCGTAGCAAGAAGAAGCCTCTAAGAACAAAATTTTGGCCTTCCAATGGCTGATATGATGACTGTAATATAATATTAGACTTCTACTTATTCTTCAATCTGCAAATGCAAAAATACTAATGGACTCTTTAACTGAAAATGCAAGCTATCTCCAACATCCAAATAGACTAATCACAAAATTGGCCTTTGGCCAAAAATTTTGGCACCCATGAAAGGACTGAATTATCCTCTCCAATCTACAACCCTTCGGAGGATATTTCACCACCTTAGTTATGCTATCAATGGAAGTTTTCGTTTCCAATGATCAATGACTGAAATCTGCAGAAACTCTTGGTTCCACAATGGACATATAAAGAAATATCAATTCTCTGGATATTCACAAATGAGCCCTTAAGAGCTCAAACACCTTCCTTGCCAGTGTGGGATAATAGATATATTCCCCTTTTAATTTTATTTTAGTGACTTTATGATATAATATTTTATTTAGTCACTTAATTAAATTAATTAATTATAAAGTCACCTTTTAATTTTTAATTTATTTGATGACTTAATAAATAATTAATATATTTAGATTTCTCCTTATTTCACCACTTAGCCTTTAGAGAATAAAGGCTAAGAAAATCGCACTAAGATGGCTACGAAAAAGGGGACATTACATCCTTCCAAAATTGTACAGAAGTTTACAGCAGGGTGGCAGCTCCCTTTTTTACTTCTGAATTGGCTTTAAAGACCTCACAAAAGGCTGCACTAGATTTTACTAAGGCTTAAATGTCTCCTTCTTACATCAACTACTCCTTGTATGGAGTATATGAAGTGTACAGCACCTTTTGGGAACACATAAAAGAGTACGGCTGGGATAAAACCCAACTGGTACAAAATTTTATTATTATTTTTATTTATTCAGTTTTGCCCTTCCACGCGCAGCACTATATTTTCTGATTTTTCACCAGTGCAAGCACCACAATAACAATTTTATTATTTTCTTGCAAATTTAATAAATTTGTACCTCACACCTGGCAAACCTGTAAAATCTATGTCTTCTGGAAAGATAGTTCTTTTCAAACAATTTTTTGCACAATCTCCTTCAAATCCGCACACTTGTGAATTATGGATGAATCCACCAAGGTTGGTTGAAGTGGGTTTTCGTCCAATAAACCAAGAAGCCCAAGGGTTTCATCCTAGGGTTTGTTTAACCGAAAGAAGAAGCTCTCAAAGCTCTCCAAGAATATACAAGTCAAGAATGAATTGCTTTTTAGATCTCAACTCTTTTATATCCATCTTTGAGAGGATTTATTTAATTTCATTTTCCCGCTCATAAAGTGACCCACTTTAAAAATTCTACATTGACATAAAATAAAGTCACTTTTTAAAATAACCAATGCTCATCTTTTAATTAATTAAATATAAATAATCCCAAGAAGCTTAGGACTATTTAAAATTTAATTAATTAATTGTTTTTATGACTGTTTTATATAATTAAAATTAAACATCTTTCAAATTATTTATTTTTTGACAACTTAATTTGAATCATTTAATTATTCTCTAATGTCAAATGAAAGGGGACATTACAGTATCATGATGGACGTTGACAAATTGTTAAAGAAAGATTTAACACTATTAAAAAAGAAACAATGTAGAAAAAAAAACATCTCATGTCAAGTGAACAAGAAATACTAGCTTCACTAGAAATATATAACTTTTAATAAAAAGGAAATTAAGCCAATTGAAGTTAATCAAAAAGTTCAATAGTTGTTTCCTTAAGAGCACAAAATAAATAAATGAACAACAAAATCAATCTTCTCTGTTGAATAAATAATTTGACGAAACATATAGGGAATTATACTGACTCACATGCCAATACCAATTGCTATAATAAAATTCATCGGTGAAACTGTTAACAGTAATGTCCTTGACCCACTTACTTGCATCCAAGGAACCTACAAGTCACAAAAGAAAGATAATGTGACTTACAATGTTACTAGTACAAAGGTTCAGACTATTTTGTGTAAAAGTCCTCTACTATACAATTAGAAACTCAATTCGTGGGCAAAGAAAAGTCTCTCAAGACATTTATTTTTCAATCTAAATAACAGGTTATATTTTATAATTAGAAGAAATGTTGAAAATTTTGTGAACATATAAACTATCTTAAAAATAAAGAGCATTTCTTCAGCTGGAAATGGAAATTAGATGCAGAGACAAACCAAACTAAGAAGAATGCCATTCAGCATTGAAAATAGCCTACGTCTTTGATCCACATACTTCGCAACTCCTGTATCAAAGAAAGATATTTTTTACAAAGATATTAGGCTATGTATAGTAGATTATTTTGGACAAACTGAGCAGTATAAACTTCCTAATACGTGCATTCCAATTAGAATGGCCTTTCTCTATTCATGATCGTCTACAAATGCTAAAGAGTTTTTCAATATAGTAAATCATGCAATAAATTTTGACAAAGGACACTATATTGTACAGCCTTTAATACGATCTTTTATAGCAACAAGAGCACATATCACAAGCAATAAACATTGGATATTAGTCCAACCTTGCATTTTGAACATTTAAGACATA